>JABUQX010018560.1:25000-45123 GCA_015478945.1 Trachelipus rathkii
CTTGTTCTTTACCAATCAGTCCTTCAGTCACTTGACGCACTCTTTCGACCAAAATACCAGCATATATCTTCCCTACAACACTCAATACACTAATTCCCCTATAATTCCTACAGTTACCCTTATCTCCCTTACCCTTATATAAGGGTACTATTACTGCTCTCCTCCAATCCTCGGAACTATACCCTCCATAAACGCTTTGTTGCACAATTTCCAAATCCATTCATTCACCATCTCAACTCCGTTCTTGCTCATTTCACCAGCAATTTCATCTATACCTGCATATTTACCATTCTTCAACTGTCTCACTCTACCCATTACCTCCTCCTTATTAATGACCTCATCCCAAAAATATCCATTCCTTCCTGCACCATCAAACCCACACACATTCACTATCACCTCTTCATTATTACCAATGTTATACAGATTTTCGAAGTGTTCCTTCGACACTTCCCTCACATCCGTTTCATCAGTTACGAAAGCACCATCCCTATTCATTATTCTGAGCATGTTCCTCTTATTTTCATTCTTAACCTTTCGCGCTTCCTTCCAGAAGAGCTTCCTATTCCCTTGTAAGTCCCCATTCATCCTCCTTCCAAACTGTTCAGTTATCTCTTTTTTCCCCCTCTTACGTATGCAGCTTTTATATTTCTTTTTTTTTTTGAAACTTCTTCATATATATATATATATATATATATATATATATATATATATATATATATATATATATATATATATATATATATATATATATATATATATATATATATATATATATATATATATATATATATATATATATATATATATATATATAATCTAGAACAACTCCCAGAAAGGGTTTTCGCCTTTCAGTTGATCCAGCATCTTCTTCTTCTGGTCCGAAACTCTTAACCCTAGAACACTCTAGAGAACCATTTCTCGGGGCAATGGTCTCCGACGCCAGTCCTCGAGTTAAACACTCACAGGTAGGATTTTCGTCCTTTCAGTAGAACTAGCATCTTCTTCCATCAGGCCTCAAAACTCGTTCTCCCAGAGCTCTCCAGAGAATCGTGCTTCTTGGCTGTGCCAAAGGGTGGAGAAGGAGGAGGAGGAGGAATAGGACAAAAACATTGACTAATTAGTAACGACAATTATGTTAGGTGTATATATATATATATATATATATATATATATATATATATATATATATATATATATATATATATATATATATATATATATATATATATATATATATATATATATATATATATATATATATATAACCTAATTTTTATTTCTAGTTAGTCATTGCTGTTGTTCTCCTCCTCCTCCTCTTCCTTTTACTCCATCTGGCACAGGCACTTCAAATTCAAGAGGTGCATATTTCAATTCAGAAACACCAGCTTCTCAAAATTCTCATCAGTCAGGGATGACTTCTTAGGCCTGAGAACATTAGAGCCCAAACTGAACAATTTCTCCACAACCGCGGAAGGGGGGACAGGGGTATTGTACTTGATAAAGAGGTCCAACCAGACTTCTCTGTGCTGCTGAGGGAATAGGTATACAGACAGTGGGGTGGTCCTCTTCACCTTCTGCTTGTTCCAAATCTCAAAACCCTTCTTCAAGTCCTCCTCATGGTGGTCGATAGCCAGAGGCTGGTTGTCATTCGCCTTCATGTAATGAAAGGGGTCGTTTTCCACCTGCTCCTGCTCTTGGGCGGCACCATCGTTGTCATGACCAGGAGTCACGTTTATCAGCACCTCACTGATAACCCTCTTCCTGATGATCTCCTTCAAGTCCTCATTCAGGAACTCAACGACTGGAAGTTTGAAATGAGGGCGGAGGGCTGTGGTCATCAGCAGGTCTATGTCCACAAACAGGTGCTCAAACCTCCCCTTGAAGGCCACCTTAAAGTTGGTAGGATATATATATATATATATATATATATATATATATATATATATATATATATATATATATATATATATATATATATATATATATATATATATATATATATATATATATATATATATACCGGTATATATATATATATATTTATATATATATATATATATATATATATATATATATATATATATATATATATATATATATATATATATATATATATATATATATATATATATATATATATATATATATACGGTATATATATATAATATATATATAATATAAATATATATATATATATATATATATATATATATATATATATATATATATATATATATATATATATATATATATATATATATATATCGGTATATATATATATATATATATATATATATATATATATATATATATATATATATATATATATATATATATATATATATATATATATATATATATATATATATATATATATATATATATACCGGTATATATATATATATATATATATATATATATATATATATATATATATATATATATATATATATATATATATATATATATATATATATTTATATTATTATATATATATATATATATATATATATATATATATATATATATATATATATATATATATATATATATATATATATTAGAGTTATGACCAAAAAAAATTTTTTTAGCCTGTATTAGAAATCAATGAACTTTTTAATAATGACAATAATGACAGAAAATGACAATTATTTCGTTCAATTCATAAAAATATTCCGTACCAATGACAATGAAAATTCTGAAACTTAAGTACATTCATCACAATCAAAATGTATTAGTTGCAATAAGCTTCAGATTCAAATATTTATCTGTTTTGCATTTCTGGTACAGTTCTTCCATTAATTTCCCCCCTCGTTCGGCACAAATATTCGTCTGTGGTATATCTACAACGGATCTGTCAACATTCCAGTGAGTTTCAAAGCACTTCACGACTGCAGAGCAATTTAATTCGGAAATTCCATCCATCAATTTCTGGTGAATCTGTGCGTTAAACATTTGGTTAGAAAACCAGGCTTCTTGCCATGTATTTGAGATGAAAGCGCACGGTGTTTCCAGTGAAATTCTCCATTTAGGAAGGAGGAAGTATGAAATAATAGCATATAAAGCACGTGAATTCCATCTGGCATTGTGAAGAGACGGTAATTTTCTCCAATTAATTACGGGGTACGCACTAGTTTCTTTAAGGAAACTGAATGCTCCACATAACTCATACAGAAATCTAAAATAATCTCGCCAACCTGAATTTTGAATAGTTATCATTTCACTCTCTGGCTTGTAGGACTGCTGCAAGATATCGTATTGTTTTATCACTTCGTCCACGAATTCATAGTTGAGAGTTGGTTTGGTAGAAGAAATTGGATTAAAGAAGTCTAACACATGCTTTAAGATTCTATCAAGAATATGATGCTGGCAGCCAATGTACTGTGGCTGACCAAATCCTCATGTGACCATTTCAGTTTTTAATTTTTTAACAATTCCATTCACTCGTCCAGTATTTATTGCTGTTGTGTCACATACGATTATTTTGAAGTTCTTCCATGCATCAAATTGATTCACCAAACTTTGCATTAAAAATATACTGTGATAATCAACATTCACATTTTACTATACATAATTTCAATCCTCTAAGATTACCACTTGATACTCGTGGTTTGCAATTCGCTTACCGTCAAAACGAAGGCAGAAATATTTCTCTTCTTGCAAAATAGATTTTATTTTACGCTTCGCATCTTCGCTACTTCTTATAACAGCTCGCCAAACACCTGACTGTGATAGTGTTGGAACACTGATTCCATCTTCGGCCAGACTGGAGCAGTAGCTTTATTACTTGAAAGAGATTTTTGTCACCAACTTAGCTGCATGTGATGCTAAACGTTTGACACGTTTTCCTTTGTCATAAGTCATTTAATAAATAATAATTTAAATAATCATGAGCGATTTTATAAGGATCTACTTTTTTATTTGCTACAGGATACAGCACCGTACATACAGATCTCGTGACACACACTGATACTGAAACGGATTGGTGCGGGAAGTTTTTTTTATGGCCACCTGCAATAATAATGTTTTAGTAATCAGATCACAAAAGTTCATCATTTGCGACAACAGGAGATTCAAAATTTTGCAAATTTTTTTAGTCATAACTCTAATATATATATATCATATATATATATATATATATATATATATATATATATATATATATATATATATATATATATATATATATATATATATATATATATATATATATATATATATATATATATATATATATATATATATATATATATATATATATATATATATATATATATATATATAACCAAAATGTCCAAATTAAATGAATTTATTTCTATTTGCCAAATTATTTTTGTATATATCTAAGACTAATACATGCCTAATATTGTACATTGTTTTTAAAATTTAAGGATTGAAAACAAATAAACCTTAGGGCTTGTAGTCCTCTAATTGCGGAATTGCGGAATTGCGATTCCGCAATTCCGCAATTGCGGAATGATTTAGGCATTCCGCTAACTGCAATTCCAACTTTTTTTCAAATTATCGCAATCGCAATTCCGTAAGGTAGTCCGCAATTGCGGAATTGCGGACTTAAATTGCGGAACGCCCACCTCTGTTAATTTCTAATAATACCACAAAACGAGAAGCCATGGGAGGTGTTTACAACATTCCTTGTTATTTGTGCAATGATTTATAATTTGGGTAAACTTTAAAGACCTTAAAAACAAGAATAGACCAACATATGGGTGAAGTCAGGAGAGGCAATGCAAGTAGTGCTGTATTTAGACATTAGAAGAACATGTTATTAATTGGAATGGTGCCGAATTCTTGTTTCGTTCCAAAGATAAAAACTTAAATCAATTGATTGAGTCCTTTTTCAGTTCTACTAAAAGTAATTTTAACATATCAGAAGGATTATTCAATTTTCAATCACCAAAAGATTTATATCAGATCATATTAAGGACTTGCTTTTGAAATAATTAATTTTTTTGATAAGATAAAAAGGATTAAGAATGTGACGCCACTCTGTCTTTTTGCTTGAATTTATATTTTTTATTTTCAATATTTTTTATATTTTATTGTTTTAATAATTTGTAAAAAAATTTTAGTTCTGAAGAGGAGACCAAAGATATGTTTTGAAACATAAATTTGTCGATAAGTTATTTTTCTTAAGATTTTCCTTTATTTATTTTGAAGTGGTTTTCAAATAATATTTTTTTAATATATATATATATATATATATATATATATATATATATATATATATATATATATATATATATATATATATATATATATATATATATATATATATATATATATATAGTTATATATATATATATATATATATATATATATATATATTTATTTATTTATTATCTACTTAAATCTATATATATATATATATATATATATATATATATATATATATATATATATATATATATATATATATATATATATATATATATATATATATATATATATATATATATATATATTGTGGCGTCTGGTGGAAGAGGCTGCGAGCACCACTGATGAGTCCAAAGCAGCCCCCCGGGACGAAACGCCAATTCATCGTGACAACGCTTCAACTCTTCAACAGCGAACATCAAGCATCCCTCTATTGAAGGTGGTTCTCAAGTCAACTCACTTACTACCTTCATATTGGTGACCACCAGAGTGACATGTGCCAATGGAGTGGCACGACGAACACCAGCAAGCAATCATGAACACCCATCAATTCAAGTTTCTTCTGCTGGGCGCTGCTCTGTTCGGTCATTCTGTAACGCCTGTCTGTGCTTTTCACTGCAGGTGCAGACCAACTGCACGTAAGAGTACAGAGTGGTCGAAGCCTTCTCAGTGGCTTTAATGTGTGCACACCTGGCTCTCATCTGACAGCTGACCAACGTCCTTCCAGGTGCGCAGAGCGAGGTGTGCTCGCGGCATTGTCACTGGGGGGAGTTCTGTGGCGTCTGGTGGAAGGGGGCTGCGACCACCACTGAAGAGTCCAAAGCAGCCCCCCGGGACGAAACGCCAATTCATCGTGACAACGCTTCAACTCTTCAACAGCGAACATCAAGCAACCCTCTATTGAAGGAGGTTCTCAAATATATACATATATATATATATAATATATATATATATATATATATATATATTATATATATATATATATATATATATATATATATATATATATATATATATATATATATATATATATATATATATATATATATATATATATATATATACATATATATATATATATATATATATATATATATATATATATATATATATATATATATATATATATATATATATATATATATATATATATATATATATATATATATATATATATATATATATATATATATATATATTACTTTACTGTCTTACTGTCCTCCCCAGGAAGGTCCTGGTCTTGTAGAAAACCACGACCTGTCAGTGGACTCAGCATGCGTTTCCATTCGGCTCTGTCTTCCACAGCCCTTGTATTTCCTCCACCGCAGGCAGCCCAAATCTCATCAAGGAATCTTGCAACGATTCCCTTCATCTCTTCCTTGGTCTTCCTCTGAGTCTTCTTCTATCCGGCATCCACTCACATCGTTTCTTCGCCAGCCTGTCTTTCTGCATCCTTTCCAAATGTCCCCACCATCTGATTCTTGCGACATCTATCCTCCTCAACATAGGTGTCACTCCGACTTCCCTTCTGACTCTTTCATTCCTTATTCTATCTTTCTTAGTTTTTCCAATTATTGCTCTTAATATATGCATTTTTGTTATATAAAGCCGTTTTCATTTTTGCATTTGTGCTAACGCTGGATAAGAAATGCTAATCCAGTTTTAGCACGAATTTCGAGCATAATCGACCGATTGTTTACAAAAATTTTGATCAGCTGTTCTAATGGAGCACGTGGTTTTGGAATAAACAAAAATAAAAAAATAGCAAATAGTTTTTATTACAAATAATTGATGAACTATTGTGATGGAGTTTATCGATTTGGAAGAAATTAGATTTAAAGCTAATTTCATGAATGAAACATTCATCAAATCAACGAACTACCACGCCGCAATCTTATTTGTTTACATTTTTTCGTTAGCATTTTCCTAAAATTCGGTAAGCACGGGAAATAGCAACCTAACAGAATTTAGGAAATTACTAACGTTTCGTTAGCATTTTACTAAATTTGTGCTAAAATTGACATAAACGAACGACATTTTAGCATTTTCCTAAATTTCGTTAGCAAAAGTGCAAAATCGAAAACGCCTTAATTTATAGCTGGGGTGCCAATAAATAAAAAATATCGATATATCGATATTTCGACAATCGATGTTTTAACAAATTTCAAATTTCCCTCGATACTATTGGTCAAAAATATCGATTTATCTTTTAAAAAATAATGGTTATTTATATTATAGTTAAATGTTATTTTATGAAAAAAGAAAACTGCTCAAAATTTCTAAAAGTAAAAAAAATATCGTTGATTCGAAAATCGAAACTGAGGATAAAATATCGATATATTGGCTAAAAAATATAATCGATATTTTTCGATACTATCGAATAAATATCAATATCGTTATATATATATCGGTCCCCTTTCTGCATCCCTAATTTATACTATGGTGTAAGAGCGAGGCATATTTTCATAAACCGTGTAGACTTTTTGTAGCGTTATTATATTTAATAAATTTGTTTATTATTATTATTTTTTTTTTTTTGCAACGTATTTGGTGTTCCATGCTATATTAAGCCCTCTCTAATCCATTTCAGAGTATTTTGTGCTCGTAGATTCTATAACGTAAGAAATTCAGTGATATTGGTAAAGGTAGCTTTATCTAATTCTTGGGGCATATTCCCGGCGCATGCCTTAGTTCTTCTACTAAAAGCCGGGGACATAGAAAAAAACCAGGGATCTGGAGTCTGTTTATGCCCCATCTGCAACAAAATCGTAAGAGGAAATTCTAGCCGATGCAATAGGTGTGAACATTGGATCCACAAATACTGCTCTCATAGTGTATTATCTTTGCTGCTCACCTTTTTCAATACTTCCTCCCACTTAAACAGTTTTCATTTTTGTCATTCATGCATACGCTCCATTAGAAATGCTTACCCAGTTTTAGTATGATTTTCGTGCATAAACGAACGCGATTTCTCATTAAAGTTACTTTTGTTTACAAGCATAAAGACATAAAGAATATAGAGACAGTAAAAAGCCACATGGGCCTATCGAGACTGTCCCAGTCAACCCACTACCCAAACATGCTAATTCAAATCCACAAAGCACCCTAGGGCTTGTCAATTTGTTGTAACTACAAATCCACCAATTTGGCTTAGTCAAAACTAATGATATATAAATATGTTACCCAAACCATCCACATGCATTAATAACTAAGTTATGGTCACACATGCCATCTAACTATAACTATATCACAACTAAAAACCCGCCAATTTGGCTTCGTCAATATATTATATGATTCCCAACCCATCCATAAACGAATCTAACCCTTTCTTAAATGTTGCAATCGAGTCACACTCAACAACCTCCTCTGGCAGACTATTCCAAAATTTAACAACCCTATTACTGAATGCGTGCTTTCTTATATCAAGATGGCATGCTTTCTTCTTAATTTTCTTATTATGCCCCCTGGTCACCTGTCCATGTTCTACTATGAAAAATTTATTGATCTCTGTATTATCAATAGATGTAAATATTTTGTAGACTTGTATCATGTTCCCTCTGAGAAATCGCCTTTCTACAGAAAACATTCCTAACTCCTTCAGCCTCTCCTCATAGCTCTTACCCTCAAACCCAGAAATCATCCTTGTTGCTCTACGTTGCACTCTCTCTAGCATATCTAAGTCTTTCTTTAAATAAGGGGCCCAAACTTGTGCACAATACTCTATTACTGGCCTAACATAGCTATTATACAGTTTACTTATTACTTCCTTGCTCTTGTAAACAACATTGCGATTTATTATACCCAGCATCTTATTAGCTTTATTTCTAGCTTCCAAACACTGATTAGCTACTTATTTTCTTTCTTATCTATTATTAATAAAAAATAAAATGAAAAATAATTTCCTGCCTGGTTCCTACTGATAATTGTTTTGTTTACATTTTTATTAAGCACGGAAAATAACAACCTTACAGAATTAAGGAAATTCCTTGTTTGGTAAGCATTTCTTACACTTTTGTGCTACTTTTGACAAAACAAACGCAAACTTAAGCATTTCTTACTTAAGAACAAATGACAAAAACTAATATGCCTTAAATAATATACATGGCTAGTTAAATTATTAAAAAATTTAATATAAATTCATGAAATTAGCCCTTACATCATTGATGATATTGAAGTATTGATATATAGATATATCAATATATTGGTATTTTTCCCAAAAAATTCTTACTTACCATACTTTAATATCTTACATCTTACTAGTTAATAATTTTATAACTCAAAATAAGGATTAAACTTTTACTGTATTTATTTTTTTTTTTTTTTATTTATTTTTTTTTCAGTTATAAATTTTTTGAAAGTTTGAAATCATGAATTTTTTTATTTTATTTTATTTCTGTAACACTACAAAATTTCTTCTTGTAAGGTACTTTGTTTTAATGGTGCTACTTCCTGATACCAGATTATAAAATTCATATTCACAATTTGTTGATACCAAATAATAATAATAATCAGTGATATCTTAAACAAAAGTTTGAATATTCTTTTATATTTATTTATACCTTTTCACACACATACACACACACACTGTATATATATATATATATATATATATATATATATATATATATATATATATATATATATATATATATATATATATATATATATATATATATATATATATATATATACCGTATAATAATTTGTAAAAAATGTTCTAATTCGTCGTCAATTTCTAAATGTTTCAAAATAATATTCCATAAATCTCGCTTAAATATCTCTTCCTTTTGCCGTCCTATATCCAAGCAATACAATTCGTAGTCTTTTATCTCTATTAACATCGACCTGTGTTGCTTTTCGGTCACCTCATCATGGGCACCAATAATCTTATTATTGGACCTGGGATTATAATAGATTCTAACAGGAGAAAAAAGTTACTATCTTTAGGTGAGTATATATATATATATATATATATATATATATATATTTATATTTATATATATATATATATATATATGATAGAGAGAAAGAGAGAGATATATATATATATGAGAGAGATATATATATATAGATAATTATATAATAATAATACACATATATATATATACTGGTATATGAAAAAAAAAAAAGTTCTAGCCTAACTATAACTTCTAGAATCCAAACAAACAACTCTTACCTTTCTTATGGTTTCCAGTTTCTACTGAGTAATTATTATTTAAAACTCTTAAGTAAAGAAAAATCATAAACTTGTCTAATTATTTACCATGGATAAATAGTTATAATAAGAAAAGACTATGCACAAAAGAAATCAGAGCGTTCAAGTGACAGTCTGAGGAAACAAGGATCTGTTAAGCCTTTCCCAAAAATCCACGGTACCTCCTTGACCTGTGCTACTTCAGACCTTATATCAGCAACCCTCCTTCATCTATTGACCTACAACACTATCCCAACCTGACCCAAAGTACCTTTATTTTAAACCAAATACCTTCCCTGGTAATATGATAAATACATGAACTTAATAATATATATATATATTAGTGATGGGACGATAAATCGTCATCGTCATCAGCAAAAATCGGCATATTTTTTTTAAATCGTCATCGTCATCGGCAAATTTCGCCGATTATTTTGCCGATTAATTGAACAAATATTAAGAATTTTGAATAATATTAAAATAAAATAAAAATAAAAATAAAAAAAATAATAATAAAAATAAATATATATATATATATATATATATATATATATATATATATATATATATATATATATATAAATATATATATATATATATATATATATATATATGTCGATATATATATATATATATATATATATATATATATATATATATATATATATATATATATATATATATAAAAAATATATATATATATATATATATATATATATATATATATATATATATATATATACGGTTTATATATATATATATATATATATATATATATATATATATATATATATATATATATATATATATATATATATATATATATATATATATATATATATATATATATATATATATATATATATATATATATATATATATATATATATATATATATATATATATACCCATTTTGCTTATGGTATGAATGACATTCCAGTGCTCAATGGTTCGCCCCTCTTGCTGTTATGCGCTCATATCCACACTCATCCTCCAGACAACATATCATATACACATACTATATCCACACCCTCTTCTAGACAACATCTTACAGACATCCTTATCCCTTATATCATACGTAGGAAAGAAAATTGCCCACATCGTATGTCCTGCGGGTCGTAGAAGGCGACTAAGGGACGGTGGTAGTTAAGTTGGCTGCCTACTACCACTTATCTTATTGTGAATGCTAATGATGCCTCTCACAGAAGGTCGTGATTCCAGTAAGCGCTCCTTCTATCCTTCTCGGCGAAAAAAATGTATGAATCGTATCTGTATATGAAATGTCAGAGGAATAAATGTTGAGGGGAGATGAGGAGAGAGGTGATGGATGTATTTAGAAAGGCAAATTTAATTTGCTCGCTGTGACTGAAAACAAAGATGAAAGGAAACGGTGAAAATGAGTGCTGTGGTGTGAAATGTGTTTGTGTTAGCTGTGGAAAGGAATGAGAGGGGGATAGAAGGATTTGCATTTGATGAGTGAGTTGTGGTAGAGAGCTATGGTAGATTTTGTGTGTGTGAGTACTAAAAATCTAAAGGTTAAATTTAAGTTTGAAAAGGTCAAAATTTGTGGCTGCGACATATGATCCATCTTAGGGTAAAAAGAGTACCATTTTCTGGGATAATCTGAATGATGTTTTGATGGGGTGAATAAGAGATTCAGTTCATTTGCCAGCTATCTGAATATTGAAGTATTTTTTTTTAGTTATCACCACACCGCTCGCGGCAGAGCCCTATTCAAAGAGGAGGTGAAGTACTCTCAAAAGTTCACCAGCTAAATATTATACAGGAGCACAGAGGCAGGCTTTGAAGTGAGGAGATTAAATTCAGTAGGAAATACAGAAGATGGAAGAGAATCTCCACAAAACAGAGGTGGTGGAAAGAAGGAAGCACCACAGCAAACTAGCCTGGAGTTACCAATGTCAATGTCAACACAATACTCGGGCGCAGATACAGCACCTATTGTGCTACGAAGGCGTCGTAAAGGTGGTGGCAAGCGAGTGGAAAGTTTTCGAGCACCTGCCGCTGCAGTACCTATAGGATAAAGATAAAGCACCAACATTCGCAAAGATAGAGGGTCATGAACTTGAAAGTACAGAACAGTTTATAAGCCTTTCACCTTTGATTCGACCCTTCTATCCAAACGCTGGGTGAAACCAGACCCCCCCAGATATGAGAGCAGTACTCCATACATGGGCGGATGAGACCTTTGTATAGGGGAGCAACTGAGAAAAGGAGGAAAGTCTCACAGTCTAAACAGAACTTCCAGTTCTTTGAGGCCGCCTAGCAACCGTTGTGATGTGAGGTTTCCAAGACATTTTTTTTTCATGTTAAGGCCAAGGATGTTTATATTAATACCAGGAGAGAGACTACAGAACCGTCGAAAGAGACAGGAAAGTTAGAAGGTATTTTGGAGAAGGAGATTTGTAAAAGTTGGGTTTTTAAAGAATTGAATTTTACAAAGTTATTTCTACCCATCAGCGAGAATAAAATCGGAAAGATTAAGACGAGAGGCAATTCCAGAAGTAAAAGTGGGAGTAGAATTGATATGAGTTAAAGAATGAAGGGTCGAGTCATCGGAATACGAGTGGATAGAGTTAGAGGTGTAGGTGAGAAGATCATTAATGAAAAGTAGGAATAAAGTAGGAGATAAGACAGAACCCTGAGGAACAACACTATTGACAGAAAAGAAGAAGAAGTCGCCCCATCAACAACAGCCGATATTGAGCGATTTGAAAGAAAGCTAGATATAAGTAAGAAAAGAGAAGGATGAAACCCAAAGGAGGGGAGCTTGGAGATCAATGACGCGTTGTGATAGGGCCCTGGAAATACCTGAAAACAAGGTCTGTGAAATGTGTATATGAGGTAAGGAATCAAACTTTGTTATTTATAAAATTTAAAAAGAATGCAGACCTAGTATTAGATTATAAAAAATAATACTGCTAGATTAAATGAAGTAAATTAGGATCTGAAGATAGAGTAAACATATAGTCATTTTTAAAAGTTCAAACTTAGGGCCTATGTAAATATGTTAAAGCAAATATTAAATGAATATTATTATGTAAATTAGAGGTAGAGTTTCTTAAATATCAAAAGAAATAAATAATGTAAATATGAGATAGAAATGAAGAGTTAATAAAATTAAAAAATAAGAAAGCTATGTATATATATATGCATATATATATATATAGAAGTATAGTATATATATATATATATATATATATATATATATATATATATATATATATATATATATATATATATATATATATATTGTAATGTTCAAGAATCTGGGGTGACTCAAGAACACCAACAATGGCAGCAGAACATATAATGAATGGATGGAGAAATAATAATAAATAATTAGAAAATAAATAATTGTAATAGTGAAATAGTGAAGCGTAACTTACGTAGAAAAAGAATCATGCAGAGCAGAGCAAAACAAAGCGGCCCGCTGGGCCCAAAAGGCCATACTCCATTTCACTAATGAATGAAGCAAACTTTCACTCGCACACAATGAAATGGGATTGAGATGATTGATTAATTCTCATGCAAGGAATGTCGCAGCCACAAGGTATATGTAAATAAAAAAAATAAAATGATTAGTCACCGCGAAGCAAGAAGCAACGAAAATGGATAATACACATTAAATGGAAATAAATTAAATTACCTTGATCACACTTTATGAATCTTTGCCTTGTTTAATACGTAAATCAGTAACCATATGTTTTAAGGTATATAAAATATAAGAAATGCTTTTTGTACACTTTAATGCTTAATATATCCCTATATAAATCTCCCCATTCAGACAACAATAGAATTAGAAGTAATTTACTGTTCCCAAATAACCCTTACATTCAGTGCGCTGACACACATTTCAAAACCTTTCTTTCATTAAGTAATTCCCGTAATAATAGAATAATGAATAATGACTAATGAAGTACTTTACTATAACTAATTTTAGAAATATATATCTTTTCTATCAATAAAATAAAATACCAGGTAGCATTGATAAAATGACACTATATCTTTCTTAATTTAAATGCACATACATTATAGGTATGTTTCTGTTCGTAATGAAAGTTTTACTAACAATAACACTTAAATTTATAGTTTTATTTTCTTTATTTTCCTTAAAGAAACACTTCACAAATAAACCAGTTTAAATTGTTTATAATGTCTTTAACACACTGGTTATTTATTTTTAAACTCCACTCCAATTATAGTAATTCATTTAAAAGTTTCTTAGAATATATATTTGTCTTTCTCTTTTTGTTCATAAGTTTTTGTCTTTAACACACTGGTTATTTATTTTTACACTCAATTTAGAGTAAACTCTTTTGAATTTTCTTATAATGCTCCGTTGAAAGTATTCATAACTTAGTTCAAAGTATTTCTAAACTAGTTAAGTAATCCTGAACTTGTTTAATTTATCTGGATCTGGAACCAGTCTAGTAATCCTGAACCAGTCTATTTAATCTGGATCTAGTTTTAGTTAATCTGGATCTGGTTCTAGTTAATCTGGATCTAGTTTAATCAATCCGGATCTAGTTGACCTATAAATATTTAAGTTGCTAAACTATATATTCTTTTTAAAAGTTAAATTTCATATATACACATATGTTATTTTCTAACTAATGAATTACAAATTTAATTTTACACAACATACCATTAAAGGCCATATAATGAAGTTTCATAAGGTTCAGTAAAATATGTGGAGGAGCAACTTGGGCTCAATCGAAGAGAACTATAAAAAAATGAAATATTTTAGATTTATACTATTACATTTATCAAATTTACCATTTACCTACATATCTTTTGCTTACGTTATTTTGGAAGGAACTTAATATATTCTGGCTTTACTATAGTTGTTGATCATCATGCATGAAACAGAAAAATTAGAGATTCTGTAATAAATAAAGAAAAGGAGGTAGAGATTTTCTCTACATTATCCCCCCACCCGTCACAACGTGACGGAAAAGAATTTGTAGCCAAGGGGGGGGGAAAGTATGACTTTAACCGAACTGGATATTAGAGCGTTAACCATCACCACTGTTAATAAAAAAAAGGATGACTGTGTACGTAAGCTTTTACATACACGCCACTAATTCTAAATATTTTAATATGTTAGTAATTTGGTTCAGCAGTACAACCACTCACGGAGGCTGCAATCCTTTCTTTTCTTCTCTCTCTCTTTAATATCTTTGAAAATTGTTTTTCTTCTTTTGTTCTATGAAATGGCTTTAGATAAGTATAAGTAGGGAAATTAGAAGAATTATAAAGATTTTTACAATCTGTTTGAATGGTATTCACTGATTTTATAGGATCCGGACGGGTCTGTATAATATTTGAAGGAACAGGATCATGTTTGATCCTAGAATGTGGAAGATCACATTGGATCAAAGAATTTGGTAGAGGTACAGTATTAGTATTATTAGATTGTATAGTATTTAAAGAAATATGGGGCATAGTGAGAACGTTCAACTCCTGATTAGGCTTTCGAACTTTTGTAGGGTCTTTATTAGAGATTGGAGAATCCTTATGGATTTTTATAGAGTCTGGAGGATAACGTTGTATCTCAGGCGTTGGAGGATCACATTGGATCTCAGTGGACGAAAAAGAAGGTGTCGTCAGAGAAGGATTAGAAGGAATACTTGATAAATTGGGTTGAATACTATTTGTAGAATTTAGAGAATCCATTTGGATTTTTATAAAGTCTGGAGGATCACGGTGGATCTGAGTGGAAGAAGTAGAAAGCGTCGAAGAAGAATTAGAAAAGAAATTTGAACAATTTGAGGGTTGAACATCATCTGTAGAATTTGGAGAATCCGTAGGGATTTTTGTAGAGTCTGGAGGATCACATTGGATCTTAGAAAAATAACGGTTCATAGTATTTAATTTTGTATTATTGTTATTAGTGTTTTTCACTGTTAACAAAGAAGAATCAATAGTAAGTTTGTTAACTTGTATAAAATTGCTAGAAATATTAGAAGAATTCGTTAATAGGTTCGTATTGGACGAAACAGACGGCGTTGAAGAAGAATTAGGAGAATGAGAAGAGAGATTTGACACATTTGTGTGAATATTATTTATAGACTTCAGGGAATCTGTTTGGATTTTCCCAGAAGTTGGAAGTTCTTGTCGAATCATATTAATTTTAGTATCGCAGTGAGTCTTTAAGCTACTTAAAGTATCACTGCTTTTAGTTTCTAGGTTCGGGTTAGTAGCATTAGGAATGTTAGTAATATTAGAGGATGGAAGTGGATAATTTTCGTTGTTATAAGTTGGAGAGGTGTCAGATTTAATAACAGCTAAGTTATTACCCTCTTGTGTAGTGAACAATTCTGTCTGATCATTCATCACTACTTTATCAATTTTTGTTGATGTTTTCTTTTCGTCGTCATTTGAGGATTTTAATGGAGTAGATTCTGAAGATAAATCATATGATAAAGAATCTTTTTCAGTTGTCATTTTTGTTGATTGTGCTGTCTTTGTAGCTATCCATTGGGGACATTCAATTCCAAAATGATTTCCTTCACAAATGGGACATTTGTCATTGTCATAGAATTGAGCTTTATGTTTCCGTTGAGGACAATTATTAATTATGTGGCCTATTCTTTCGCAGTGGAGACATTTATTCTGTCTAACATAGCATTGATCTTGTAGATGTCCCCGTTTTCCACAAAACCTACAATAGGGACGAAATTTGCAGGTGCGAATGTCATGGCCAGATTTTTTACAGTAAGTGCAATTAAGGTGGCTCTCAACCTCACCTCTAGACCATGTTGAAGTTGGAGGTCTTTGTGGTGTATTATGCTCTTTACTGTAAACTTCATTTTTAGTACAAGTATTAGTAGTGTTAGAGTTAGTAGATGGGAATGGGAGAATCTCCTGCTGAGTCGTCAGCAGGCGAAAAGCATTTATCAGCTGTGCAAGTACTTGCAATATTTGCTGATTTTGTTGAAGTACTTGCATCAGTATGTTAGTATTGTTATTGTTAGTAGCTGTGGGAGTTGGACCTTGTGCATGGCTATACATCTCGTTTGTATAACATTGATCATTCGATGGGGATTGAATGACCTGCGGTGGTTCGAACCCAGGTGGTGGCTTCGGCGAAAATTGAGGCTGATGAGAAGTATAATTAAAATAAGGAATTGAATAAAATGGGGAATTCATTCCTGATGACTTAGTCAAATATAATAAAGGCCGGTGGTCTGATATTATAGGCACCTTCCTATTGGGGCAAGTGGAATATATCGGTGGTGACACTGAGGTCACAGAAAGATATGTGTTATTAAACAGAGTATTTGACGACGATGAAGGTGCAGTCTCTGCCATGATTTAAAAAAAATATACAAATAAGAGGAATGAAGAAGAATGACGAATGAAAAAAATAATTCAATAGAGAATACTGGATAAAAATAACGGTGCGGCGAGCAAAAGGTAGCTTCAGAAGAAACTACGCTCTGCTACCAATGTAATGTTCAAGAATCTGGGGGTGACCCAAGACTCAAGAACACCAACAATGGCAGCAGAACATATAATGAATGGATGGAGAAATAATAATAAATAATTAGAAAATAAATAATTGTAATAGTGAAATAGTGAAGCGTAACTTACGTAGAAAAAGAATCATGCAGAGCAGAGCAAAACAAAGCGGCCCGCTGGGCCCAAAAGGCCATACTCCATTTCACTAATGAATGAAGCAAACTTTCACTCGCACACAATGAAATGGGATTGAGATGATTGATTAATTCTCATGCAAGGAATGTCGCAGCCACAAGGTATATGCAAATTAAAAATATAAAAATGAGATTAGTCACCGCGAAGCAATTAGCAACGGAAAATGGATAATAAACATTAAATGGAAATAAATTAAATTACCTTGATCACACTTTATGAATCTTTGCCTTGTTTAATACGTAAATCAGTAACCATATGTTTTAAGGTATATAAAATATAAGAAATGCTTTTGTACACTTTAATGCTTAATATATCCCTATATAAATCTCACCATTCAGACAACAATAGAACTAGAAGTAATTTACTGTTCCCAAATAACCTTTACATTCAGTGCGCTGACACACATTCCAAAACCTTTCTTTCATTAAATAATTCCCGTAATAATAGAATAATGAATAATGACTAATGAAGTACTTTACTATAACTAATTTTAGAAATATATATCTTTTCTATCAATAAAATAAAATACCAGGTAGCATTGATAAAATGACACTATATCTTTCTTAATTTAAATGCACATACATTATAGGTATGTTTCTGTTCGTAATGAAAGTTTTACTAACAATAACACTTAAATTTATAGTTTTATTTTCTTTATTTTCCTTAAAGAAACACTTCACAAATAAACCAGTTTAAATTGTTTATAATGTCTTTAACACACTGGTTATTTATTTTTAAACTCCACTCCAATTATAGTAATTCATTTAAAAGTTTCTTAGAATATATATTTGTCTTTCTCTTTTTGTTCATTACTTTAATATTTTTCCACCAGTATTTGATTTTTACTTTACACTCAATTTAGAGTAAACTCTTTTGAATTTTCTTATAATGCTCCGTTGAAAGTATTCATAACTTAGTTCAAAGTATTTCTAAACTAGCATTAAGTAATCCTGAACTTGTTTAATTAATCTGGATCTGGAACCAGTTTATTAATCTTGAACCAGTTTATCAATCTTGAACCAGTTTATTAATCTGGATCTAGTTCTAGTTAATCTGGATCTAGTTTAATCAATCCGGATCTAGTTGACCTATAAATATTTAAGTTGCTAAACTATATATTCTTTTTAAAAGTTAAATTTCATATATACACATATGTTATTTTCTAACTAATGAATTACAAATTTAATTTTACACAACATACCATTAAAGGCCATATAATGAAGTTTCATAAGGTTCAGTAAAATATGTGGAGGAGCAACTTGGGCTCAATCGAAGAGAACTATAAAAAAATGAAATATTTTAGATTTATACTATTACATTTATCAAATTTACCATTTACCTACATATCTTTTGCTTACGTTATTTTGGAAGGAACTTAATATATTCTGGCTTTACTATAGTTGTTGATCATCATGCATGAAACAGAAAAATTAGAGATTCTGTAATAAATAAAGAAAAGGAGGTAGAGATTTTTCTCTAAAATATATATATATATATATATATATATATATATATATATATATATATATATATATATATATATATATATATATATATATATATATATATGTGTGTGTGTGTGTGCATGATAATGTACATATGTGCGCAAGAGAGTGTAAGTAATTAGGATAATTAAACTATTTATTAAAGTAAAGAAAAAGATTAGAAAATTAAGAGAAAAAATTAATAAAAATAGTGGTTTAAGCATGTAAATATTGTTTAGAAAATATATTAATCAATATATTTTTATTTTAAGAAACGCATTTTGGAAAAAGGGAATTTTAAAAGGGAATTTCCACAAGTTGGCAAGATGGCTGTGACGTCATGAAAACGAAGTAAAATGGCGCCAGCAGAGTCGTGGAGACTCCACTTGTTGACAAACTCTTGAACTGATAGGACTATTGGATGCGTGCAAAGCATTCGTGTTCACACTTAGGAATTTTGAAAACTTTATTTGTTTGTTTATATTTTTATTTGTATATTTTTATTTGTATATTTTTATTTGTATATTTTTATTTGTATATTTTTATTTGTATATTTTTATTTGTATATTTTTATTTGTATATTTTTATTT
>JABUQX010018561.1:0-5000 GCA_015478945.1 Trachelipus rathkii
CAAAATATTATTACATTTAGCTATATAATCTTGATAATTCATAACAACAGTTTGATTGCCTTTATCACTTTTAGTGATCACAATATTTTTATTTTTCTTTAACGACAACATGGCTGTATAAAATCTTTTTGGAAGTTTTATCTGTTGATTATCACTAACTAATTCATTAAGAAGAATGCCTTTCAGTATATCTTGATTAACTGAAGTATCTTTGTTAAACTTTGACCAGTTTTCGAAATCAGAAAAAAATTGTAAACTATTATCTTGAGTTTCCAAGGCAAATGATAAGCCATATCCCAACAACATCCTTTCATCTTGTTTCAGTTGATAATTAGAAAGATTAACTATTAAACTATGGTTTGATGAAGTGTACCATACACTATTTTTGAAAATGTGGTTAAATTTTTGGTTTAAAGAACGATTTCTTTTACTTACTATATTGTCTTTTGTTTGGTGAGCAGCATCAAGAAGTTTTGTAAATTCATTCATCTGGTTAGGAAAATGGAAATACCAATGATCTTGAAAAGATTTGAAGGTATGATGGCACTTTCTGAAACTAGTTTTAATCTCTTTCTTCACTTCATCTATCTTATCCAGTAGGATGCTCTTATTAGATCTTGAAAACGGAGAATTCAGATCTTTACGTAGAAATTTAGGTATGAGTGTCTTCGGAATAACTAAATTATTTAAGCAATTTTTCAGAAAAAATAATTGACACTTTTTTAAATTCGCCGTGATCATCTTCTTTCTATAGTTGAAAAAAAGTTTTCTAGTTAATATATCCATTGAAGTGCCTTTGTTAACGGGTTATAATTTTATCACTAGTAAATTAATGCTTAGACGCAATTCAAATATGTATTTGATAGTTAACCCTGGGCACAAAAACCAATTTTATTTAAAACATAATAAAATTTTAATTGTTCAATAAAGCACTGTACAATAATATAATATAAAATACATAATATTTCGCCTAGGATAAATAACGCCTAGGCCTCTTCAGATGATATTACCAAAATTTTATTAAGCAAACTAATTACAAAAATAAATAAAAATAAATAAAACTTGTGAATGGTTGGTTCATTTATTCTTGATGCTGCTCACCAAACAAAAGACAATATAGTAAGTAAAAGAAATCGTTCTTTAAACCAAAAATTTAACCACATTTTCAAAAATAGTGTATGGTACACTTCATCAAACCATAGTTTAATAGTTAATCTTTCTAATTATCAACTGAAACAAGATGAAAGGATGTTGTTGGGATATGGCTTATCATTTGCCTTGGAAACTCAAGATAATAGTTTACAATTTTTTTCTGATTTCGAAAACTGGTCAAAGTTTAACAAAGATACTTCAGTTAATCAAGATATACTGAAAGGCATTCTTCTTAATGAATTAGTTAGTGATAATCAACAGATAAAACTTCCAAAAAGATTTTATACAGCCATGTTGTCGTTAAAGAAAAATAAAAATATTGTGATCACTAAAAGTGATAAAGGCAATCAAACTGTTGTTATGAATTATCAAGATTATATAGCTAAATGTAATAATATTTTGTCGGATTCAAATACATATATGAAAATCAACAACAATCCCCTTAATAACTCTCAGACTAATTTCAACAAAAAACTTAAATCTATTTGTAAACATTTACCAGATATTCATTTTAATAACAAGTCTCACATGACGAATTTAGCTCAATTCTATGGTTTACCTAAGTTACACAAACAAAATCACCCCTTACGTCCCATCATCTCTAATACTAACTGTGTCACTTATAAACTTTCTTCTTTTATTTCTTCTCAACTGAAACCTTTAATTGGAAAAATTTCACCATCTCATTTAACTAACACTTATGATTTCATACAACGTTCGCATAAACTCAATCCCCATACACATCAATTTCTAAGTTTTGACGTTGCTTCTCTCTTTACGTCTGTTCCTGTTCCTTTCACATTAGATCTTCTAGAAAAATACCTACAAGAAAACAACATTACTCTCAATCTTCCTTTTCCTATTCTCAAAGAACTCATACTTCTCACTCTCGATCACAGTTTTTTCTCATTTAACAACCTATTTTTCAAACAGACATATGGACTAGCTATGGGTTCCCCCCTTTCCCCCACTTTAAGCAATATCTTTATGGAACTAATTGAATTCTACTACATCCTCCACCATCCTCTTTTGTCTGAGTCCACATGGCTTCGCTATGTGGACGACATATTTTGTTCCATTCCTAAAACTACCAACATTAATGATATTTTACGACACATAAACAGTATACACACTTCCATCTCTTTTACACATGAACTCCCACACAATTCCTCTATCCCTTTTTTAGATTCTCTTGTTTCTTGGAAAAATTCTTCTCATCTCTCCTTTTCAGTTTATAGAAAACCAACTTCTCCTTCTACATATATACATTGGTTTTCTTCACACACATACAACACCAAATTAGCTACACTTACTTCACTATATCTTAGAGCGTTACGTATTTGTTCTCCTCCTAACTTATTATCTGAGACACAATTTCTTTTCTCCTCTTTTACTAAATTAAAATATCCTCAACATGTTATCAATCTAGCATTTAACAAAGCAAAGAAAAAATATTATAATAGTAACCCCCCTAGCACTGAACATACCTTCTCGTATCTTCCCATTCCCTACAAAATTAACCCTAATATCAAACAACATTTACCTAAAAATATTCAATTTGTTAAAAATAACACAATCCCCCTTAAACGAATATTTAAACCCCCTAAAAGTAATAACCAGCAGACTCAATGCATTTATAAAATCCCCTGCCTTGATTGTCCCGCAGTGTATATCGGTGAGACCATCGACCTTCCGAGAAGACTAAAACAACACAGTCATGATTTAACTAAGAATGAACAGAACTCAGCCTTAACAGCCCATAGATCTTCAGAGGGACATAGGATTGGCATTTCATCTGCATCATCTCTTAAATACATTAATCATATCACAAAAAGGAAAATAGTTGAATCTTTATATATTTATAATACAAATAATTTTACTTATTATATTATTATATATGTGAAGTTAAATTAGATTCAACTCAGATGTCGATACTTCTTTCTTCACGTTACCTCGCCGATATAAAGGAATAAATGAACCAACCATTCACAAGTTTTATTTATTTTTATTTATTTTTGTAATTAGTTTGCTTAATAAAATTTTGGTAATATCATCTGAAGAGGCCTAGGCGTTATTTATCCTAGGCGAAATATTATGTATTTTATATTATATTATTGTACAGTGCTTTATTGAACAAATTATAAAAAAAATAAAAATTTATTATGTTTTAAATAAATTTGGTTTTTGTGCCAGGGTTAATATCAAATTACATATTTAATTTGCGTCTAAGCATGTAATTTACTAGTATATATTTATATAATATATATATATATATATATATAATATATATATATATATATATATTATATTTGTGTATATATATTTATATATATTATATATATATATATATATATATATATATATATATATATATATATAATTGATATATATATATATATATTATATATATATATATATATCTATATATTATAATATATATATATATATATATATATATATATATATATATATATATATAATATATATATATATATATATATAATAATATAGTATATTATATATATATATATACTATATATATATATATATAATATATAATATATATATATTATATATATATATATATTTATATATATATTACACGGTATATTATATATATTATATATATATATATATATATATATATATATATAATATATATATATATATATATATATATATATATATAAATAGTATATAATTATATATATATTATATATATATATATATATTATATAATATATATATATATTAATATATATATATATATATATATATATATAATATACTATATAATATAATATAGAGATATGATAAAAATATATATCTTGCATCTATTATATATATATAAATATATATATATATATATATATATATATATATAATATATATATCTATATATTATATATATATAATATATATATATATTATATATATATATATATATTATGTATATATATATATATATATATATATATATTATATATATATATATATATAAATATTATATATATATATATATATATATATATATATATATTATATATATATATATATATATATATATATATATATAATTTGTCTCTCGATGTGGCTGTAGTTCAGTGTGGACTCAGTGGAAACTAGAGTGGAGGCGAAATACAGAGGGAAAGAGAGAGAGAGGGTGAAAAAGATAGAAAGAGGGATTTATGTGAAGAGATGAAGAACAATAAAGAATAATGAAGAATTCATGAGAAAATCTATAGAGAAGAGGGTGAAAAGACAGTATTCATGGTGGCTAAAATATTCAGAAAAAGAAAATCGCGCAATTGGAATTGAAAAATGTAAAATTTTAAACATTTAAATTAATTTCATTTGTAATCTGGGTTGGAGGAGCAACAAAATTTTTTAAATCATTTCTTTAAGCAAATTTGTATAATTTGAGAACGATTTAAGCTCAGCAAGATGAAATTTAAAACACTACTAAATTGAGAATTGTGGAGCTTCGCGTTTTCCCAAGTCTATCGTCGAGTCATATGAAGTAAATTTTCAATTCTCTTCCACTGGTCGTTCAAGGGACTGGAAACCCCTTCTATCACATTTATCTTTCCGCGATGGTGGTGATATTCGTTTTAACATCTAATATGTAATAACAGTGATTTTGGGTGATAATGATCAAATAATAATATGTTAATGATAATTTTTAATATGGTGAATAGTGGTAAATAATTTAATATATAGTGAAATTTATATAAGCAAACGTATTAATAGTAATAACAAGTGATTGTGGTGAATACATGATAATAATCATACAGTGTAAATATTACGTTAATGAAAATTTTTAATATAGTGAATCATGTAAATAATAA
>JABUQX010018561.1:15000-20000 GCA_015478945.1 Trachelipus rathkii
ATATAATAATAATAATATATAATAATAATAATAATTTATATAACTTTAATTAAAAGTTACAATGTTCAAATTATTTTGAGAAGTTGAATTTTACGGTGAGGAAAATATGATATATTTATGTTTTATCGGTCGATCAATACAAAAATGGTTTAAATTGTTCAATTAACTATTGTTTTCAAAATATTGACATTCACTATAATATTCAAGTTACAAATAAAAATAATAAAGATTTGAAAATAAAATAACTTGCCTCATTGACGTCTCTTTTTTGCCTGTCTATAGTATTGTGTTTTCAGGAGCATCTCCTTTTCAGCATCGCATTCAATAATCACTTAACAAAGCAGTATTCCATTTCCATTTTGTATCTTTTGATTTCATCACGGAAATGTTTTTTGCTGGTAACGTTTGCCATGTTCATGGCTCACGTCAACACAGCTTTGTGGAAACAAATCTAGGTTCAGTTCATTAAATAGTTCTTTAAAATTTTCAGCTTTTAAATTTCTTAGAAAACCATGCGCAACAATCTTGAGGGATTTCCATGCTGTTTTCTCCTTTTCATTTAACACTGATTCAACTATTGGTTTTTAAATAGATCTATGGTCCGATAAGTGTGGAAAAAGCCAAAACTTTATTCGGTTCTAATCAGTGGCTTTGATGTACAACAATTTTCAATCCCAAGAGCTTTATGACTGTTCTTGGGGCCACTCATCTGTAGCATAATGGGGGGTCTCGGAATTGCGGGTAATCCCCACTCTTACAGTAAACTATAGTACTTGGTGTAGCCTCTTTATAGTCAAAGTCAGCATACCCTTCAACTCTTCCCTCACGTAGTCTACTTCAATAGGATGGTTTTCGCAAGTGCTTCTTTTGTATTGGTCACATACGCAACCGGAATAGAAGGGAACTAATTACCATTATTTTAAAGTACTGCCTTAAGACAATGTACTCGAAGCATACTGAATAGCCACCACTGTTAGAACTGTATCTTATGTTCAGTGCTTCCATCAGGCTCTCAATATCGTTGACATAGTTCGAAATCAACCTCGGTTTATAAAACTGCCCT
Organism: Trachelipus rathkii; assembly: GCA_015478945.1. Taxonomy (NCBI): domain Eukaryota; kingdom Metazoa; phylum Arthropoda; class Malacostraca; order Isopoda; family Trachelipodidae; genus Trachelipus; species Trachelipus rathkii. The sequence goes on from JABUQX010018561.1 coordinate 16,064, forward strand.
AGTTTTCTATTTCTGCTGCTGGAAGTTGTCACTTTCACGGAATGATGTATGCAATTCCACTGTCATAACGGGAAGCCGAAATTTCTGCCAGTGTTTAGTTTTAGTAAGTTCTAGATCCATGATGAGGTCATTGAGCTATTTTTGTGTTATCTAATGAATCGAGAAGCCTGAGCTTGAAAAGAGGTCTGAATCTCTTGAAAGTTGGTTGCTGTTTTCCTATTGCTGTTTGAGAAAACAGCGCTATTTTCGTCTACGAATAAATATGCTTTGGAGCTTCAGGAACAGGAATTTCTTTGTTATGAAGTGTTGGTCAAATTGCAGAGGGTATATTAGGATACAAAAGTATAGGTTTCTTTTTCATGAATATTTCTATCTTAATAGGGTGAACAATACAGAAATAGCAATTAGTCATGTGATTGAAAGGGCTTCCCTCCAACCATGGGTACTACAAAGTTGCATACAACAATTTTATCCATTCATCCACCACATTGAGTTTGTATGAAAACGCAATGAAACTTATCTGAGATTCCCATTTCTTGTCCTGGTCTCCTACATTACAAACAATGATAAAATATGCATTTTTAGCAGTATTGGTAATAGGACCTTCCTTGTAGCAAATGTCACTTTCCACAAAATGTAGCAGAAGTTAAACGGATTATTGCACACTGTCAAGGCAATCAATCTTATAGTTTGTCGTTAGCAAGGAAACATTTCAGATAAAAATAACAAATACAATTGTCATGGAAGCACTTATGAAATAAAAACATCACAATAACAGCAAACAAATAAGAACAGGCAAGTCCATAACACAAGAAACTCTATCATAGTGGTAAGATCAGTCTTTCTCAAGTGGGCGATAACCGCCCCTTGTGGCGCTGGAGGGCAATAGAGGGGGGCGTAAGGGGCCTAGAAAAACTGGGGGGTGTTGAAGTGGTTTAGGGGTGCGATGGCTGATTTGCAATTTCATCTTAATATTTTAAAATTCACTGAAATTAAAACCTACCTACTACACAACATCGAGTATTTAGTAATTTTAGTTCATATTTCAGCCCTGTTTGATTGTATAAATTTTAGTTTTTTTATACTATATTTATACTATATATATATTATAATATATATATATATAATATATATATTATATATATTTATATATTATATATATATATATATATAATATTATATATTATATATATATAATATTATATATATATATATATTTTATATAATATATAACTCCAGACCACGACTAATATAGCCACCTAACAACTATGATTAAATTAATTAAAGTAATGATGTCATTGTGGATTTTAAGTTTTGGTTAAAGTAAAAAAAAATTGGGGGGCGCTGAAAAAAAATTGACTTTCAAAGTGGGCGGTAGATCGAAATAGTTTGAGAACCTCTGTGTAGATAGACGTTGTTTTACCAAGACTCAACGCAATGATCACGTGGTAAACACTTTCAGCAATGTGTATCCCAAATCAAAAGATGCTACGGTGCTATGTACACTTATGACACGCCTCCGCAGTGTTACAAGTGTTTAAAATGATTGGACTCTGTACTTTGTACAAAACAACTTTAATTTACTATTATGTCCTGTAACGTAAAAATCTGTGAATTTAGATGTTATTTTCCGATTCAGCTGCCCCGAAATAACAAAGTATAATAATATTTATTTTCGTAACATTTTGAGTGTTGAACAGTGTTATCAAATAATGCTGTTACTTTTAGTATGATGTTTCTCCTTATGTTTCATATCATTCATTAGGCCTTTACTCATCAATCTTTAATATTAGAGATAGGTTTACAACTATTGCAAGTGAAGATTTTAATTAATATTTGCAAAAATAATTTAAATTAGTCTCAAAATTACTTTGGAAGCTTATTTTTTATATAATAATATATAGTATCTTCCCTGTTTGATTTTATTCTTATTTTTCAATGTGTCAATAATGATTTCAAATAATATCTATTAATTTTCAATTTGTGAAAACGTTTAATTAATTGAGCATAGAAATGAAGTTATTTTTTAAATAACAAACTCATTAATTTTCAATTTCATTTATATTTCACGTTCCTTATTACTAATTATCAAAGAAGAATAGCTAATTGATAGAGTTAGTTACCTTATCAATAACTTTAATAATCAATAAAACGCAAATATAGGTTTAAAATTTTGCTGTAAGATATTATATATATAATATATATATATATAATTATATTATATATATATATATATATATATATATCTATATATTATATATAATATATATATATTATAATCTATATATATATATATATTAATAATATATATAATAAATATAAACTGTAACGACTGGCGCGTTACTATGTTTTTTCGTACCTTTTAATCAATTTAAAAAGCAAGAACTGACCATGGAGAAGGAATTAATTATAAACAAAGTAAATAACTAACTATTTTTAAATTAACAATAAAGAAATAATACCCATAAAGCAATGCTCCTGCTATTTGAAAACCCCCACATATATTTCAATCAAATATCATAACACTCAATAATTTAACCTTTTGCGCATATAAATAAATACTGTATCACATTACAAACTAATTATTAAGAAAATGTCTCTTCCAAAGGGATATTTTTTCAATACAATAAACCAAGCCAAATCTAATCTAAAATGTTTAATATAAAAGTTTCAACTAAAAAATAATCGAGTTACCGCAAGAGGAATAATCATAGGAACATCGACTAGTTATTAATTATACTGTACATTGAATAATCAATCTGTCTTTGTGCAATCGTATATATAAAAAACAACACTTTAAAATCTATAAGCTACTCTGCAGCTTAACTTTTACCCATTAGTCACACTTTGAAACTATTCAAATAAATTGTTTGTATCAAATGAGTAAAACACAGTTAATAAAATAACTTACGATTTTTGCTTAGAAATGTTCAATGCACACAAAATACCGTAACAATCAAACCATTGGTTCCGCTTCCAGAGTGAATATCAATTTTCAAAGGATAGACAGTATTCCAATTTTTGATACACTTTCTCCTTCCGTATTGCTATGTCATTTTCGGGTTTTAGTCGATTCAGTACGTAGATTCGTCCTTCGCAACGTCATCTCCAAACCAAGTATAGGCCCCAAGATCATCTCCTTAAACATCAAATATTTACATGATTATTTTTCCTTTTTCTAAAAACTAAATTCCTAATAATTCCTAAACATTTACTGATTACGAAAATTACTTCTCTGTTAACAATTATTCACAACTCAATATTTCCTTTTTTTTTTTCTTTTTTTAAAAAAACTTAATACAAATATTTACAAAATAAAATGCCATTTAAATTTAAACCCAATATAGTTTACTTACCGCTTTTCAACTGCGGATTTCTTAGTAAGTTCTTCTCTCCCTTCTTATGAGGTATTTAGGACTTTTCTTTGGGGCGACCCATCCCCCTCTGGAGGCAACCTTATCCTGAGACTGTGGAGGCAACCTTATCCTGAGACTGTGGAGGCAACCTTATCCTGAGACGTGACCATTCTATCATGCCCTCTTCTCCTCACGATGTCATTATTTAACCAGATTTATTTAAGATTACTTGGTTTTCCCACAGTATATTTACTGAAATTTTTTTTTTCCCTCCTCATTAAAATTTTTCTTCTTTTTCCACAAAAATTTGCAGGAAAAAGATCGTACTGATGTCATATATATACTATAATATATAAGTTATATATAGTATATATATATATATAATATATATAATATATATTATATATATATATATATATAGTATATATATATATATATTAATATATTAGTATATATATATATATTTTTATTTTCTCAGTAACAAATTTATTAGTGCAAAACACTCACCGTTCGTGATTGTGAGATGAAAATTAATCTCGCCCTGCTGAGTTTCCGAACCCGAACCTAATTGTTTGGTAAAG
>JABUQX010018561.1:25000-26266 GCA_015478945.1 Trachelipus rathkii
AATAATGTTTCGCAAGAGATTATACATGATCTTAATGTAAAATTAGCGTCTTTGTATTACATTTTTAAACCATTAATTTTAATAGTAGTGAAATAATAATTTTTGAATTAATTCTATTACATTAGTTGCTTTATGTTTTTTTTTAAGAGGAGGCCCGGCCTCCTGTGCTCCCCCCGTAAAGCCGCGCGCCTGATATAATAAAGCATACATTTCCTCTATATTATTATATAGTATATATATAGATATTATTATCTATATATAATTTATATATATATAGTATATATATATATATATACCATATAGATATAATATAGATCTATATATATACACACACTACTACACTACTATATAGACTATATACTATAGTATAAATATATATATATATATATTATATATATTAATATATTATATATATATTTAATTATATATATATATATAATATATATATAGTATATATATCTATACTATATTTTTTTTTTTTCATTGTTCACCACACCACTCACCGGCAGAGCCCTATTCAAGGAGGGGGCTGTTACAACGCTCAGAATAGAACTACTACCATTACGCAGGATGAGCGAGACGCAGGCCTTGAAGTTGGGGGAGATTAAATTCAGCCAGGAAACACAGAAGATGGAAATGAATTCCACAGAACAGAGGTGGAAGGAAAGAAAGAGAAGCACGCAGCGAACTAGTCTGGAGTTAACAATATCAACACAAATCATGTGCAATACAGTCACCCGTTGTACTACGAGGGCGCCGTAAAGGTGGTGGTAAGCGGGTGATAAGTTCCCTCTGCGCACTCTGCCGTACGATACCTATAGAAGAGAAATAAAGCACCAACATCGGCCGAAAGATAGAGGGTCAAGTGAAACTGGAAGTATGGGACCTTTAATCAAGCCTTTTGGCGCTTTGACTCGCCCGTATTGAAAGCCGGGTGAAACCAGAGCCCCCCTAGATATTGAGAGCAGTACTCCATAAAAGGCGGATGAGGCCCTTGTTAGCTGGAGCAACTGAGAAGAGGAACAAAAGTCTCGCTCTAAAACAGAACTCCCAGTTTCATTTGAGGCCGCCCTAGCTAACCATTGTGAGATGTGAGGTTTCCAAGCACATTTTTTTGTTTAGTGTTGAAGGCCAGGATGTTTATTATTGGTCACAAGAGAACGAGAGAACGTCCGAAGAGGATATGGAAAGTTGGAAGGTGTTCTTGAGAGGGAGATGTATGTAGAAGTTGAGTGTATTAAAGAATTGAATTTTCAAAGGTTCAGG
>JABUQX010018562.1:0-37612 GCA_015478945.1 Trachelipus rathkii
ATCTTGGGGATGTTTACATCACTTCCATGTACAGACGATTTCAAAACATGCATTCAAAATATTTCAGTGAATAAAAAGACAAGCAATAATAATTTATGTATGCATATTTGGGTGCCATTGTCGAAGATGCGCGCAAACAAATAGAGAACATTTCAAGAGATAAACAATAGTGAAAAAGAAAATAAATGAAAATGACATTTCAAATTTAGCATATTCGATTATGTCGCGTAGACATCTAGTACACATACGAATTATAGTTGATGCATTGAGATTACAAAATACACAACTGTATATATCACACAAATGAAAGTGCTGTATCACCTTTAAATGAATTTGTAGGAGTTATTGTTGGAAGAATAGTTTATTATATTGTTACGATATAAGCATACATTATGTAACTATATGAAATATATACATAATAATACCACCTGGGTGGTAAAAAGGTGGCAGAAAAGTGGCAGTGGCGGAAGGTCAAATTGGACGATTAGAATCTTGGATTTACATTGGTCGAGAAGATTCAATCCATTACTTGAACATCTTGAGTCCATTTGGGACAAGAAAATGTTATGTGCTTTCATTTGTGAGAGAGCTCTGGACACGCTTCGGTCATGAACACATACTGCTATGGAGATCTTCCCGAAAGGATTCTGTCTTGCGATTTTATTTTGATAGAATTTAATGTTCTACAAAATCACCCACATTTGGGCTTCCAAATCACCTGAGTATTATTTGAAGGCACTCGACCAGGAGGATGATAGAACAGTTGATATATGATACCAGCTTTATTGAAGCGATATTCAAGTTTTTCGATTGTAAAGTTCCTTTATAAAGTACTGATATATAAAAAAAATGGGGACAGGTAGAACCTTTTGAGAATTCGAAAAGGAGCATGAAGTTGTCTGTGGCAATCCTTCAAAAATACAAGTTTCAGACCATACATTAAAAAATAAATTGAAAGATGAAAGACATTATTCAATAATGTTTGTTTGTGGTTTGCCTTATTCTTTTTTCTTGAGAATTGTTTATTTGTTGTTTATTGCTTTATGTTTTTTTCTTTTTCTTCATTCTTTGTTGCTTTTTGGAGAGAACTTTCTGCTTGAAGTATGAAGGAGTTCTGGTAGAAGAGGAGTAATTGAGTGTTAAGGGGAGTTAATGGAAAATATTTTTTTAATTTTATTGGGATAAACGATTTACCATTCGAAACTGTAGTGCGAATGTTTTAAATATTGTAAATTGATATCATGATTAAAATATCTCATTGATATTAAATACGTTCATCGCATATGTTCATTGAACCAAGCAATAACTCAGCAAATTTTTAAAAAGTAATTGCTGCTGAACTACAACGAAGATTTTTACACAACTTACTTCACGCGAAATATTCGCAATACACAGATGTTTTATTAAAATATCCTAAAATATATCAGCGTTATGCAGGTGGTTGTTGTTCATGTTTTCTTGTTGTTTTTTCAAAGTTCGACACATTTTTTTCTTTCCGTAAAGATTTAAACATTTAAGAAAACTTATAAAAATTTATTATTTCTTCAAGCAATTCATAAATCAAAATGTACCATCCAAAACCAAAAGTTCGTCCGCAGTTCAAAATATACATGTTCTGGCGATTTTTTGCTATAATTCCAACACTAACAAAAACTCGATGTTTGAAAAATATTTTATGCCAATGATTAAAGCCAAGAAGTTTTCAACAGGTTTCTCATGATTAGCGCGTAAAAAACCGTGGGGAATACGAAATTATATAATCATATATAAAATATGTGTGACTTTTAGAGTCGCACAACTGTAAAATTTTCATGTAATCGTAGATAATATATATATAAAAAGTTAACATACACCAATTATAATATTTTTTTTTTAATTCAAAAATAAAAAATCGCAAAATAAAAATACTCTGTAATTTCATTCCGATCATACTATAGTAGCTTTTGAAGACAACAAATTTGGGGTAAGGTAGGACATCTTTTGGTTTCAGAACATTTTTTAAAATTAAAACTCCGATTCTCCGTTATTAAAGAAAATTTATCATTGAATTAGAACATTAAATAAATCTTCTTAATTTGCATAAAGAAAAGTTTCATGCGAATCGCATGAATAATAAAAAGGTTATCGCGATCTTACTCATTTATGACTTGCAAAAATTGACTCCCTCCCCCGTATCCCCCTGATTATCATGATAAAATATTTTTTTATTTTTTTAAAAAATTTACAACCGAAACTTACTTGATATTTATAATGATATGCTACTAGAGCATATTAAATCAAAAAATCATAAGAATTTCATGATTACTTACCCCCAAAAGTTAGGCTTTGCCTTCCATTACCAGCCCCTTACATTTAATCCTTGAGTTAAAAGCACAGTGTAAATACCTTGTTTGTACCGCTGTGAATACGTCGTTGCACAGGTGGAGTTCTGATGTTGAAGGCACCTGGGTGTATCCTTTCGGGTTCACCATTATATAGGAAAGGAACTTGGTTGTAGTTAGAGCGTTGCTTCTTCTGAAGTTACCCTATTTTAAGATCGATGGAATTCTAAAGTTCTGGCTCCTTATTTCATTTAAGTAGGAACTCAAGATTACTTAGAAGGATTTGAAAATGGCAAAAACAAATGTATTGATATTATCATTATTATAAAAACTAACAAAGTTACCCCCTTGTTGAGATTCTCTTTTTCATGTGGCAATTCAGGATAATTCTTCGACCTGGATGTGCGAGTTGTCTACATGGAGGCGGGCTTCAGCTACACTGCAAACGTCGTAAGGAAGGCTTGCTACCAATTGTGCTTTGCCGGCAGCGGGGCGCAGCCCTTTGAGGGTTACCGTTTTCACTGTAATGCGAAACTGAGTAGAAGAAAGAAGGAGTGGGGTGGAAGAAATACGACCGAAAGAACGAGAAGCGAAGAAAAGCTCAACACAGGCCAGGGGAAAGCCTTTATATACAATTTATGCGTACTCATGTCAAAATCTTTGCTTTAGGAAAGCTTTTGGTGGTGACGAACATAAAATCAAAAAATTTAAATTTTTACGAATAATTTAACTTTTGGGTTGCTACAGTTCCTTAAATCTAATTCGGTTTTCTTAATTCTTAACACTTAAAGTTAAATGATGGTTCTTATAATATAGCTATATACTATATATATAATATATATATATTTATATATATATATATATATATTATATTATATATATACTATATATAACATATAATGATATAACTATATATATATAGTTTCATAACAAAATCATATTTTGCTTATGGTATAAAAAATCATATTAATTATTTAAGTTTTATATACTAGTCATTTGTTGTTCGATGGACGTTAACATTGTTCTATAAATGGTTCCTCCCTGAGATTTGTTAACTTCAATAGTTTATAATATATATATATTTATTATATTATATATTCTATATTATATATATATTATTATATATATAATATGATAATATTATATCATTATATATTAAATTATATTATTATATATATTTTTATATATATATCATATATATATATATATAATATCAAATATTATTTATATATTATATATTCTATAGTATTTTACTATATATAAATAAGTATTATCAGCATAAAGGAAAGGCAATCATCATTTGGAAGCATAGTAAAAATATGTAAATTTATGATGATTATTTTTCCACAAAAGGAGAAAAACACTAAAAAGTCATGGTGGCTTAACCACAATTTTGACGCAAAATCTTTATTCTCTAAATAATAAAATGAAATAAAAGATAATTAAATTAACAATATATTATAAATAACTTTATTATAATAAAATCTAAACATTAAAAAGTTAAACTAAATTTTCTGTTTGTATTTTTGTGTACTTTCCGTATTTTTTCTTTATATTTTAAAATTTACTTTTTGTGAAATCTTATATTTTTTTTTGAAAGGGCAAGAAGAAATAATAATAAAAAAAAAATAATTCTTCTTCTTCTACATATTTTTGACAAATATATTTACATTATTTAAATTAAAGCTGTAGGGAGGCAAGTTTCCAGCATTTCGAATAAATTTGTTTATCTCTCCTTCTCTCTCCTTTCTCTCTCTCATACCTCCCTATCCATAACTCTACTCTCCTCTTATCCCTCTCATTTCTCTCATATCTCTACTCTTGCTTTCATCCTACTTTCACTCTTCTACCTTAATCCCTTATCTCCGTACCTTGATGCCTGCGTGTCCATGTGTTTCCTTCCTTCGTATACTCTACTCTTTCCTTACTGCTTACTCACATCACTATCTCACCTACTTATAATAATATTAACATTTCTACTTATCACCTCTTCATCTCCTCTATCTACTCAGCCCATCCTCATTTGTTTGGCGTCTGTGATTGTTTGGGTGGTGTGTGTTGTGGGTGTGTGTGCTGTGTGTTTGTGTTTAGTGTGTTGGTGTGTGTTGCGACTGCGTCAGGACGCACCGGACACGATGCCCACGAATGGAGGCCTGAGCACACTCTTTCTTTCACACACACAGCATAAACGACAGTACGTGCACGCGCGTGTGTGTGCTCCGGTGGTGTGTGTGTGTGCTGTGGTTTGTGTGGTGTGTGCGTGTGTGTGTGGGTGGTGTGTGTGTATTGTACTCACATATCTATTCATCTCTCTCATCACTCTATCCTTATCATCATCTATTCCTTATATAGTTACTATATATGTATATTTACTATTAAGACCATATTCTTATATATTTATATTATTATATAATATACTATTTATTATATATATATATATACTAGTAATATATAGATTAATAGTGCTTATACTTAAATATATATAATAATCTTTATATATATATTAATATATATATCATATATAATATAATATATATTATACACTAGTATAGTCATAGTATATATATATATAGATATATATATGATATATATATATATAGTTATAATAGTAGATATATTATATTATATATATATTATGCTATAATTATATATATATAATATAATATATATATATATATATTATATATATATACTATGCAGCTCTTCTCAAACATAACATCTATATCATTATATTAATATATATATATATATTATATATATCTATCATAATTTATACTATAGCTATTATAACAGTCAATGTTCTTTGAGTGTTTCTGTCATCTTATATTATTATTATATATTTATATACTGCTATTATATGCTATATGTATATTAATCATATGGTCTATACTTTATTATTAATTATATATGTGCTAATTCATTTCCTATTAAGGGTCTACGATTGAGACATTAAATTGAAAGAGAAAATCCCGATTTGGAGAACATTCTAAATACAGGGAGACATAGACAATAAAGAAGAATGAAGATCAACTTCTGCTGAGTAGGCAAAGTTATTTAAACCAATGCTGGGATTTCACCTAACAAAACCAATTTGCATAGAATCTTTGGACATCTATTCGATGCTTATATAATGCATATCAAAAGTAATTAATACATCGAATTCCATATAAATCCTTAGAATGATAAATATTAAAAATTAGAAACATAAGTCGCCTTCAGAGGCAATATATAGTTTCGTGTTCTCCTTTCTGCAGTGAAACGATATTGACAATAATATTATTCTTTTTTTCCGTAAAACAAAAAAAACATACCCTATTAGGACTAATCAAAAATGACAAGTACCCAGATAAATAAATTTATACATATATATATAGATAAAAACAGAAAGATTTAGTGCCATTCATGTATTTATAAAGTTTAAGGTATTATATTTTTATAATTTTATCATTTTTTATTTTATTTTTACTAATATTATTTTATGCAATTATATTATATATTTTATTACATATAATTATATTAATATATAATCAATTATATATAATATTATATATATATTAATATATATATATACCTATATTAATATATTATTATATATTATTATATATACATATAATTATATAATATATATTATATATATATTATATATATATAATTATATTATATACTGATATATAATATATATATATAGATATATATAGTATATCTTATATATATATTAACGGTATACTATATTTCTATAATTATATATAGTATAATATATATTTATATTATATATATCTATATATCATATAATATTATTTATATATAGATATATATAATTAAACACATTGTCACCTTATAAAGTTCTTATATAAGATTTTTAATGGTAATCTATTTATTAAACGAAACTTATTGTGCAATAATTAGAATATTCAGGAATTTGGTGTTCTTATTTAATAAAGTAATAAGGTACCATAGAAGTAAAAGCAAGATTTTATAGCTATTGGTAGTAACATACAGGCATATGAAAAACTGTGGACATATTTTATTGAAGTTGTGTAGTGGTGACTACAAATAATAAGTAATTCTATAAACACGAAATTGTTCGTTTAAGTTGAGTGACAGGTAAAAAGAAAAGAAAGTATTGAAAGATCGTTTACTCCACTGCGCCCTTGGTTGAGGGGGTCTGAACCCCAGTAAATTATTAAACCATCAAAATAGGATGATCTTCGGGAGAGAAGAAGAGTTTACAGAGGGAAATATTTCTCTAGGAATTTGTTTAAAAAGGTCGAACAATATAATATAAATATAACTTAATATATTATAATATATATATATTATTATATAGATTTATATATATATATAATATATAGTAACTGATTACTTATATATATATTTATAATTATTATTTATTATATATATTTATATATATATATGTATAATATTATATATATATATCTTATATATAATATACATATATTTATATATATATACTAGTTACTATTTGATATATAATCGCATTATAGATGGTGAAGAGAAATGAAATTTATCCGTAAATAAGCATCATCTTATTTAATAAACTTCCTTAAACGTATTCAATTCATTCGCGTTTAAAATTAGGAGGAATGGGAGGGCCAGTCTTCAGTTTTGAGGAGGGGAAGTGTGTTTGGTTTTCTGCGTTTGGGGTGGTTGGTGTGTGGGATGTGAATTCGGGTGGCTGGGTAATAAAGTGGTGTTGGTGTGTGTTGGGTAAGTTTGTTGTGCAGGGATGGGGTGTGTGTGGTGTGGGGGGAGGGGTGTGGTGGCGTGGTGAGGGGGGGAGTCCCTTTTTTGTGGATTTTTTCTTGCCCGTTAAAGTTAAATGGAAATATTTTTCGTGGAGGTGTGTTGGAATTGTTACACTTAGCTGTGTCTAAATTTCCTTCGACGTGTTGAAATTTTATTACAGATTATGTGTGGAATTGTTTTCCTTTCAAGAATGTAGTGTGGAATCTTTTCTTATCACGTACGTGCTCTGGATTTTTCTATAATTGCATGGATTTTCATCGCGTGTGTAGTGGAAATTTTCTCCCAGGGTGTGTGATTTTTATGTACCGGAGTGTGTGAATTTAGTCGGGAAGTGTGATTTTTCATCAGGTGTGTTTAGTTTTTTAATCAAGGTATGTGTAAGAATTTGTATCAATAGAGTGTTAATTTTTTTTATTCCAGTTTTTTTTTTTTTTTAACATAATCATAATAATTACATAATAAATAAACTCCCAAATAGAATAATAATCAATTAAATAAAAATAATAATAATAATAATAATAATAATAATAATAATAATAATTAATAATAATAATAATAATACATAATTATAAAAATAAAAATAAAAATAAAAATAAAAATAATAATAATAATAATAGAAGTACAAGGTTGTTGATAAATAAATAATGAGTAATAAATAAATACAATTATTCATAATTATATAATAATACATGACATAATAATAATTATATATGGTGTTGGTGGTTAGTGAAATTCTTAATAATTATATAATAATAATTAAATAAGATAATAATAAAAAATAATAAGTGTAATATATGAGAGTGAGCAGAAATTTATAATAGTCACTAATAATAATAATCTAAATGATAATAAATATATAGATATATATGTCAATGAAATAATTTAATTTTTAATAATTAATAAATTAAAATAGATGAAATAAAATATTGAATTTAATTAATAGTTATAATAATGAAATTAATAGTAATTCATAGGAGTAATGTGTGTAATTTTTTCTTAAACACATATATTGCTAGAAGACACTAAAGAGCCTATCATTTATGAAACATAATTCCTAACAGATGTCAAGTGATTTATTGTAAACGTTTCGTATATATTATATCAATACAGTTTCAGTACCATAATAAACATTGATATCATAGATATGATAGAAAATGTATACTCTAAATTCTAACTAATTAAATTAAAAATACTAAGTTAAATATAAAATAATTAAAAACCAAAAAAATGATTGTTTGAAATAGTAATGAAGTTCAAACATTAATTAATAAGTCCTCGAGATCATCCTACAAAAGCTTTGAAATAAATATATTGAGTAAATATATAATAAAAATAATAAATAAATCCATTATAATATTGTACCGTACTAAATAGAAAAGGATCCCTGTGAGAATGCCTCATAATAGACCAATCGAATACGCTGAAAAAATATAGAGCCGAGAAAAAGAGAAGATGCACGATAATGATTCATCACCTTGCACCTTCTTTATCAAATGCACATAGGTTCAGTGAATTCAGGCTTTCTCTTCTCTCTCTCTGTTTTCTTGCTCTGCTAATCGAATGCTTTTGGATTTTACATCGTTATCTGTCTTCTTTTATCTACGCGTCTTTCTTCTCTTCTTCTTTATATTATTAATATAGTATAAAATTTTTACTGTTCTTTATCTTGAAGTAGAAAGTTAATTGACAGTAATAGATTGAGGTTCTGAACTAAGACATTTAGGACTGAGATAAGTTTATGTGTATTAAGTGTGTATTCTTCGATACACCTTCTCTCCTGTCATTTAAATATTTTTTATTCACGGTGAATAGTCCAGAGATAAGTATAGTATTATGAGAACTCAAATATTATTATTTATACCAGTCTTTCTATTAACTACTTAGTCTTTTTAACTTTATTTACTTTTCATACTTTTGAAGTACCAATATTAATGTGTGTGATGTTAAAGGACCGACATTCCTCACTGTAAATTTTGAAAGAGGTAATCTTAATCCACAGCGTTCTCAGCCATTATCTTAAGAGCATTGTCCGAGGAGAAGTATCACCCAACAGAGTTCTCTGAAGAATGCCTTAAATAGGGATAACTATATAAAATAAGTAATAAACGATAACGACATTATGGCTACTAGCTACATCATTAGTATATAGGTGAACTGTCCTTCTTAACACACGTAGTCGCAGCAACATTTAAATAAACAATTGTTTAAGAAAAAAATTTAATTATATTTTACGTGATAATCTAATTTTTAATTTTATTTCCTTAACTTTTTTTCTATTTTAAAAGAATAATGAACTTTATTGAAAAAAATAAATAAATTACCTACATATTATTATTATATAGTCATTACTAATTAATTCATTATTTATTATTTATTTCTAAATATTCCATTAATTTAATTATATATTGATAAATATATAAATCATTATTATATTATTATATTATTATCTTAGTTATACTTAATTATTTAAATTATATTATTACTTATTATATATTATTAAAGACTTTATTATATATCTTATTAATATTTAATTATTATTACATTTTTAATATTATTTATTATTAAATTATCTAATTAATTAAATTATTATATTTATTTTTTATTATTTCTTCTTTCCTATATATATCATTTTTTATTTAACATTATAATAATTTATATTTATTACTAATTTATTTAATTATTAATTAAAGTATTTATTTAATTACTATTATTAATTTAATTAATTATGTATTTATATTTTAATAATTATTAATTATATAAATATATACTTAATTATTATCATTTATAACATTTTATCTTTTATTTTTTAATATATCTATCATTAAATTATAATATTATTATTATTTAATTATATTAATTTCTAATATATAAGGACATCTCCTTAATATCCATTATACTATTAGGACAAAGCTCGTACTCGGTAATTAATGCTCACACCATCCTACTCTATCCTCATCTCAATATGGCTTCATTCCTATTCCATTTATGTGTATTGTACATATATCGACTATTCCAATTTATGTGAGAATTCGTTATGGTAATTGTTTATATTCAAATTTTCATGCTTTTTCCCTAAATCTATTTCTATCATTATTATTAATTTATTATTAACTAATTATATATGTATGTATCGATTATAATGTAGTTAGTTTATTTTACTCTCACACGTCACATCTATTGTATCTAATTAAATGACTTCGTACATAGTTTGATTTATTCTATTCACTCTATAAGTGTGATGGTGGATGTGTTTCCATATACCATCATCATTTATTATATTATTATTCATTACTATTATTATATTTTATCTTTGATTATTATACAATATTTATTCATCTCATTAGCGAGAGTATTCATATCTATTTTAATTATGGCTTTATGAATGTATGAATGTATGATTGTATTATTATTATTAAAATATCATTATTGATTATTTTGAGTTTATACTAGAGCTTGTTGAGTATTGTACTTGTAATTTTCATTACATGATGTGTTTATCATTTCTTAATATTGAGTTGATTGATCATATCTTAAATTCTAATTTGCAATTTGAACAGGAATATCATTATTCTTAAATTATTTATTGTTATATTAACTATTTTAAATACTTATTCTATATATTCAAATAACTTGAGAGAATTGTATTTACATTAATTGTTGGTCAGTGAGATATTGTAACTAGATAAAATTAAATTCAGTTTTTATCAGTTTTTATAAACAACACACAGTTAATTATTTGCCTAAAATACAACTAAATGTTCGATTTATCTGATTTCAACCTGTCAATTTCGTACAAAATACAACTGCTATAATTTTAACTAGAAATTTTAAATCTGATAATTTAATTCATCTTATTATTAATTAAGACATAATATTAAAGCTATATATATATTAGAGTCTCTCTATTATTTGGAGATTTATTAGATTAAATTTGTATATTATAAATATCATATAATATATATAATATATATCTCTATTATATATATATAAATATATATATATATCAATATATATAATAATAAATCATTATTAAATAATTAATTACATTTATATATATATAATATTTATATATCTACATATACGTTATATATCTATATATATATATAAATTCTACAATATTATATGCACATATATTTACAAATAAAAACATAAAATTAAAAAATATATCAAAGCATATCTCTATTATAGTATATAATATATATATCTATAATAATATATACTCACTATATATAATATCATATATTATTACATAATATATATAATAATTATCATATTACTTTCTAGCATATTATATATACTATATTATATAATTCTAATATAACTATAATAACTATAATAACTAATTAATATATGTGATTTCAGAATCATAAAGTGGATAATAAAATTATTATATTAGACAGACGAGCTATAAAAATGTAAATATCTTCTACTCACATCTAAAACTTGATAACAAAAAATATACTAATTTACTGTACAAGTGAGTTTCAAGAAATAATAATATACATTATATAATATACTATTTACTATACTTAATTCTCTTTATTCACATTATCTACTTATCACGTAAATTGACTAAACACCACCACACTTTCCTTCATTATAATGAATCTATTGCGTGATATTTAAACTTAGAGAGCATATCTCATCTCTTTTGGAGATATAGTATAAAGAATATATATTATATATCTATATTATAATATAAATAATTTAATATTATATATATTATATATATTACATAAATCTATTATAAATATATATATATATTATATCTATACATATTATTAGCTACTCTCCTATAATCATAATACTGTCAATCAACCTCACTACCAACCTTATTCCCATATTTATACCTTATATTATATATATAGCTATAATAATATGGTCAATTAAAATATTAATAGTATAACGTACTTATAATATATTAGTCTACTAAATCTCTATATCCTCCTCCCCACCCTCATCCCCTAATAATACATATATATAATATAAATATAATATATAAATACATATAATTTCTAATATATAATATATATATCAACTAATATTCATACATGTATATCTACTTTTATATCATTCATAATACGTATACTCCCTACTTATTTTAACATTACACTACACACTTACTTTACTTTTCTATCTATAAAGTTAATTCAACAAAACATTATTCCTTATTAGTTTACTCACTTGATAAGATGTATATTGGTTTAACTTTCAGCATTTATATTTTTAAATAGGTGTATAAATTCCTTCTTATACTCACTACAACTCTACTCCGTCAATAATAATTACCTACATAACGTCTACTCTTACTTCCTAACACAAAATTTACTACGACCGCTCCCTCTATATTCCTTCTCCACCCCCCCATCTCCTGCAATCTATCATCTATATTATATACTCACTTTACTTCACCTTACACCCCCTATTACCCCCTCCCCATAAATAAATAATACTACCAATTTCGAGTTTTTTTAATAACTATCACCTATAGCCAGCCCTAGTCTAATTATTATATTTCACTATAATAGAGAGAGCCCAATACTTATCATGATTCGTATGATGGCTTACTTAGATTGATTTAGTCTCTATACTTCCTATACTACATATTATTTAAAACTAATTTATATTTTCTTCTATATATCACTAGCACTAATTTCACAAACAGGAACTAAATGAATACTAAATGAAATTTAGTTCATTCCATTTATAATTTATTCAGTATATATAAAATGTTCAGTTGTCCAAGGAAATTTAATTTCACAGTAGTTAACAGTCACCTTAGAAATCTTGGAATATTGTCTCAATTGATACACATTTTTCAAAATAATTTAAGGAACAGATTCATAGATTATTATCTATTTTGGCAATTTTGATTAAAGAATTAGGATTGACTGAATTTACTCAAGATTTACCGTACTGGCTAGTAAATAAAATGTAAGGAATTTCCTTGGGCGACTGTACATATATTATTACTACAGTATATTAATGTATATTTTATATGTAAATTCAATGATGTCTTTATATTAAATGTTAATATATGTGTTATATATTTAATAAAATAATTTTGATATTTTAAAAGAAACTATTATTATTTGTTATTTAGAGTTATATATATATATATATATATATATATATATAAATACAATTAAGTATTATGATATATATATAATATATATATATAATTATATATAAGAATATATTATATAATCGATATTTTATATATATATTATATATAATTATTATCATTATATATCATATAATATTTATATTATTATATCATTTATATAAAATATAATATTATATTATATATTATTATATTAAAATTATATATCAATTAAAAGAATCATTCGCTTACATGAAATAATCGAAACAATTAGCTAAGTAAATCATGATTTAATAAATATTTACAAGAGAACTTCGATAGTTAATGGATTGAAAGAACACGAAAGAAAATTTCCGCACGTTCTAAAACCAACCAACAATAGAGCACAATAATAAACCTCCTCAAAGAATTTTGTATGATTTGCAGATATTATTTTGATAGATGAAACTGGATCAACTTTCCTTGAGAATAGAACGAACGCTCTTTTGCATCTATCTTTACTCTCAATTAATCCTGAAGGTTTTGCCAATCTCTGGCTTTCATCCTAACGCTAAAGTGGGTTTGAAGATGACGCCAGTTAAGTTACCTCTTTTCCCCCTTTTATAAATCCTTTCATTCCTTTTTTTGAATAAGGCGTGATTTTCGACAAAAATTCAAAGTCCGTATATATGGAAATTTATCGTAATCCAAATAAATTATTTACAGTGAGCTTTCTTACTATTTCAACAATTATTTCCTTTGAAAGCTTACAATTTAATCCCTCCCCGTTTCACTCCTCCTCCACATTCAAGACTCCCACTTTATCTTTCTATTTTAATTAACAAAAGCATTTAATCAAGGTTATATTTTCACAGAATTATGGAAAAATTATATGCACAATTATTAGCGTTAGGCGTTTTGGAGGGAGTATCGAAGTAGTGCACCGTTCATAAGAGTTTGCTGTGTATGTATATGGTGTATATGGCGACATGTAAGTGATTTCTACACTCTTATATATTTCAAACTGTCTGCATTCAATTAGTGGGTTTATATAATGAACTGTTTTGCATTTGTTTACATTTGCCCTTAAAAGGATTAATAAAATCGAACGTTCTTTTGTGACATACTAAACTTCATAGATAATAAATATAATTATATATATTATATTATTTAGTATATTATATATTTATAATATAATATTTATTTTAATATATATATATATATATATATTTATATATTATATATATATATAATTATATTATTATTATATATATATTATATTATATAATTATTATACATATATTATATATATTATATATATATATATTATATATATATATAGATATATTATATTATTAATATATAGACCAGGAAGGGTAAGAGCACTTCGAGCCGACGACATTATTTACTCCTTTTGGGACATTTTGGTTTCAAGGTAATCCATGACTCTCTATGGGCTGCTTTGTACACTGAGTAAATTTTTCCTTGATTACACCGACATGAAAACTACTAATATTACTGACAATCTTTATATATTTTTATATATATATAGTATTATATATTAAATATTATATATAAGTATATTAGTTATAATATATATATGCTATATTATATATTATATATATATATATATTATATAGGATTATATATATACCACATCAACCCTATTTTATTCACTTCTATTACTCAAAGTACTTTATTTAAAACTTTTTAGTTAAAAAATAACTTATATTTATATTTTCTCTTGAATCCTCTGCTTTGTGGGGCTTATCCACTCCATTTTACACGGGATTCCTCTCTTTGAAATCCCTGAAGATGTGGAGGGAGTACCCCACGAAACGCTAGGGGATTCAAGGAATATATAAATATAATATGTTATTTTAAATAAAAAGTTATTAAATAATATGTATTTGAGTATCATTAAGTGGACATAAAATAGTGTTAGTGTATTTTATAATTTAATATATATCATTATTAATCAGGGTAACTTAATTATACTTAATTAATAATTTTAATTTAAGAAAATTTAATTATATATATATTTTATATATATATATATAATATTATATATATTATATATATATATATATTTTATATATATATATATATTATATTCAATATATATATATATATTTATACCTATCATATAATATAGGCATAATTTAAGATTGTGACCAGTAGAAATTTGCGAGTATGCTGACTACAAGCATTTGTGAGTCGCTATAGGTCTTACTCAGCGCCGGCCGTACCACGATAGATTGGATACTCTTGATTATACTATAATATTATATTATTTATTAATAATATTATTTATACTACTATATATTTATATATAATTATACTAAGTCAGTTTTAATGATTTAAAGCTACGAAACCACCCTAGAATAACCGCAATAGCATATCAGTAATCGATGGTCTCTCGGCCTTAGGTGAACGACGAGGGTGACTCGCGTCCCTCCCTTGCCCATCGATTAGAGCCTCCAAAACTGAAATCAAGAAACATAATTCTCCATAAGGGGCTGAAGACGAATGGTGAGAGAGGGACGAACAAGTCCAACTGTCGTCCACCATACTAGGACGAGAGACCCCGTTTGTGTCGTTAGTTTAAATATAAACGATATATATTATAGTATCATTATTATATTTATATAATTATATATAATAATATTATATTTAATATATTACTATATAATATATACTATATATTTATATATAGTATAATATATATATGATATATATGTAATTTATTATATTAATAGATATATATAAATATATATATTATATATTAATAATATATATATTAATATAATAATATAACTTTAGTATTATATATAACTATAGTGAGTCAATCTACTCGCGTACTCAGCGCGAGTCGACCCTATAGCGACTCACGCTGCTTGAGTCAACATACTCGCAAAACATTTTCTACTGCGTAACAATCTATTAATTAGTGCATATATATATTAATACTATATTATATTATATTACTTATAATATTATATTATATTATATAATATTATTAATATATATATATATATATAATTAATAAAATATATAGTTATATTAATATATATATAATTTATATATATATAGATTATATATATATATATTTAGTATCTATATAGTATCTATATTATCTTTATTACTATATATATATATATATATATATATATATATATACTATTATTTATATTTATTATATAATTATATATTATATATATATATAATAGTTTATATATAGTATATATATTATTATAATATATTATGATATATATATATTTATAATATATATTATATATATATAGTCTATATATCATATATATATATTATATAACTATATATTTATATATTAATATAATATATATATATATATATATTATAATTCTTATTATACATATATATAGAATTATATATTATATATATATATATATATATATAACTATATATATATATATTATATTTATAATAATATATATTATTATATATAATATACTATATATATATTATTTATATCTAGATATTATTATTATGATCATATATAGATATATATATTATATAATATCTATATTATACTAATAGTATATATAAAATATATATTAGTATATATATATTATATGTATATATATATAAATTCTATATATATATATAATATATATATATATATATTATTATATATATATATATATATTATATATACTATATATATATAATAATATATATTATATAATAATATATTACATATATAATTATATATCATCATATTATATATTATATACTATCTATATATATATAATTATTTATCTATATTATAATATATATAATATTATATATATATTTTATATTATATTATATATATACTAATATTATATATATAAAAAATATATTATGTATATATTATATATGTATATATATTACGATATTCATATACTATTAATAGATATAATATTATATATATATATATTAGATATATAGATTATTATAATATATATATATATTATATTAATTATAGTATATATACTATATATATATCTATATATTAATTATTATATATATATATAATATATATTAAGTATATATATTAATATATTTATCTATTATATATCTAATATATTATTATATATATATATTATATATCGATTATCATACATATATAATATTATTTATATATATATATATATAAGAAATATCATAATATAATATATATATAAGAATTTGGTCACTTTAGTAGTGTTCATAGTGGTAGTGGGTTCGGGACACAACTCATCATTACTTTTACTCAAAAGGTGATAATGTACGGCTTGACTGTCCGTGACTGCCGGAAAGCAACCTTGTATCTTCCAAGCCAAAATACCGATGACTTGTCTTTTCACGTACTAAAGTGTGTAGGAATAATGGGCGACGCGGGTGGTTTGATAATGATGTTATTTAGAAAGATAAATTGGCTTTGCATGCTATGATTAAAACTAAATGAAAGGAAGTGGTGAAGACAAATGGTGAAGGGTGAAATGTGTATGTGTGTGCTAGATGGGAGAGGAAGAGTGGATTTTGTTGTTTATACTAGAATACAAATGGCTAATTTTAAGTTTGAGGTCAAGGTATGTGTGGTTGTAACATACGGTCCATCTGAGGGTGATGTAGAAGAGAAGTGTCTATGTGGACTTTCTGGGAAAGAAACTCTGGGGGAAAAAATTTTGATTGCTGTAGGAGGAAACTTGGTCTTTTAGGGTTTGGGGACTTTTATTTTTTTTCAGATTGATTGTTGTAGTGACTGAACGGTTGATTAGATGGTCGAATAAGGGATGGTATAACAGGTACCTTTGGGGTTGCGGAAGAAAATTCAAATCGTAGGAAAGTGGCTGATTTCTGTTAGGAGAGAGATATGTGTGCAGGTAATACATTGTTCAGTACAAGAATATTCAAAATTATGTTAGAGTTGGAGTAGGTAAAGACGGGATCGGAGTGAAAAGTATGATTGATTTTGTGTTGGTGAGGATGTTAAGGCACGTAATAGATGTTAAATCAGTGAGGGGGTGAAATGGACTATTAGATCATTCTATTTTATATAATATTAGCTGTGAGGAATGAATGGAAGGGAAAGAAATAAGGAAGGAAGTGGGGAGAATTAAGAGAGATATGTTAATGAACAGGGTTACAATGAAAAGTATGTGAGAACGTTTGTAAATATATCCTCTGAATTTGAACAATGTGAAACCGACAAAATCTAGACCAATTGAAGGAAGCCCTTATTAGAAATGAAAGAGAAATATTTGGGTAAGATAAAGCATGACATAAGAATATCAATAGTGAGTGGTGGAATGAAGAGGTGATGCAATCTGTTAAATGTAAATAAGAGCTTTGGCTGAATGTGCAAAAAGCAAATACTGAGGCCTCAAAAGAAAAGTGTATGGAAAAATATATAGAGATAAAAAGGGGAGGGCTATGAGATGAAAAAAGAGGTAAATGAACATTTTGGAAGGAGGATGAATGGGGACTTACAAGGGAATATTAAGCTCTTCTGGAGGAAGTTACGAAATGTAAAAAAAGAGAGTAAGGGAACCTTCATAAGATACATGAATAGATGGTAGCTTTCTGTGATTTGATTGAAATTGATGTCAAGGAGTGTGGAGGAAACACCTCGAAAATCTGCATAACATTGGCAGTAATTAAGAGGTGATAGTAGATGTGTGTTGGTTTAATGATGTAACAAAGGATAGGTATTTTTTTGGATGAAGTAATTAGTAGTAAGGAAGTAATATTGCAGGAAGAGTATAAAAGCTGAAAAATAGTAAATCAGCAGGTATAGATCGAATTACTGGTAAAATGATCAAGAATGGAAGCAATATTGCGATTCACTTGATATGGAAGTTGTACAACAAAGCATATTGGGAGGGTAAAGCTCCGAAGGATTGGAAAAAACAGTAATATTATCCTATAGAGTGATAGGAATGTGACGATCCCTTCTGGCTCCGAATTAGCAGAAATAAGATATATGCTGGTGTTTTGGTTTGTTGGTAGAATGAGGGGCTGATTGGCGAGGAACAATCTGAATTTAGAAATGATTAAGGATGTGTAGATTAAATTTTCACATTGAAACATATGAGTTAGAAAGTGAGTGAGAAGAAGAAATTGTATTTTAGTTTTATGGACTTGCAACAGGGATATGACAGGAATAAAAGGGAAGGTCTGTGGCAGGTTTTATTATCATATGGTGTTGGTGGTAGGCTTCTGAATGGAATAAAAAGTATGTATGTTGATAGTGAAGTGTGTAAGACTAAATGGAGTGAAATGTGAACTGTGTAAAATTAATAGCGGAGAAAGGCAGGGATGTGTTTTGTCCCCGCGGCAATTTAATTTGTATATGAATGGGGTGATAAAAAAAATTAGAGGCTGGGAAAGTGTTAGACTGATGGATAGTGAAAGAGAATAGAGAGTGTCTTGTTTATTGTACCCTGATGATTTTGTTTTGTGTGGCGAAACGGATGAAAGTTTGAGAGCACTGATTAGTAGAGGGGTTTGGTAAAAGGTGGGGTTTGAAATTAAATGAAGTTAAGATTAGCCCACGGTGTGAAATCATGTTGGATGGTGAGCATTTGGAAAAGCATCTTGGTATAAATGTACTATTGTTATTTCAACTAGATTGATTGATCGTATATAAACACTAAATGCTAAATAAAATTTATTTAAATACCAAATTTATTTTACGATCACGTTAAAATACTAAATACACAGATTGTACTTAAATATTTTTGCAAATACATTTAATATACGCATAAACATCAGCAACCTAACAAATTACTTTCCATTTCACGATTAGTACGAAACAAATCAATCTTTCAAAAATTACTAGAAAGAGAACTTCTTTTGCAGGTCAAAGTGATTCCCACTACTAGAAGATGATAATGTTGTGTTATAATAAAAAACGCGCTTTTTTAACGTGGGGATGTTTTTTTTTTTTAAATGTTGATTGTCCGTTTGGAATCTTGAAAAAATGTAAATACTTTCATGTTTGTAGATGATGAAAAAGAGGATCTTATACAGTTGCACATTAACTATTAACTGTCTTTAGATTAAATTTTAAAATAAGTTTCATCAAACGGAGGGTGCACTATATTAATGTTGTAAGATGCCTTACACTTTATGTTTCGGATTCTCAAGCCTGGAGCTTGACTCGCATACAATAGCTAAATTAACCGCTTCAATCTCAGAAAAGCATTGTACTTTTTAGAACATAAACAGTAGAGTTACTTTGCTCATTTTACCTTAAAATTAAATCAGTTTTACCTTAAATAATTGGCAATATATTATATATATAATATATATATATATTATATATATTATTATATATTATATATATATATATATATATATATATATATAATATATATATATATATATATATATTATATATATATATATATATATATATATAATCATATATTGTTTCTGTCTACATTCTCGTAATTTATATATATAATGGAATTTTTTTTACCCTTGGATAAAATCAAAGCTATGTTGATTACATGTATAATTTTAACTAATTGAACAATTCGCTTTGTAGAATGGTTTTAAAACACAGTATTTCTATCTGGAAAATATTATATTCGTGCTCAAAAATCACGAGAGAAGGCAACAGAAACAAGAATCCCGCTCACGCCAATCTTTAGGTCTCTTTATTTTAAAAATGGTTCCAAAAATGTTTTCAGTATTATTTCTTCACTCGCTTGGTGTTAAACTATTAAGACAATTGAAAAATTCCTTATAAAGGCGAAAGCTTTTGTCGAGTAACTAGCAACTTACATATCAATGCATAGTTAATATAGTTGAATGAGGTTGTAATTTGTAATTTTTAATTTGAAGGTTCCTCTATATGTAAAAATCATAATTATTATACCTAGATATTAATTGTAATCCAAGAGTGTCAAACAATCCATTATTTTATATATATATATTATATAAGTATATATATATATATATATATTATATATATAGTATTATATATATATTTTATATATATAAATATATATTAATTATACTATATATTATAATATATATATATATATATATTATAATATATATAAAGTATATATCGATATATATATATATATAATTAATATATTATATATATATATATATAATATATATATAACCTATATATGATAATATATTATAAATATTATTATATCTATAATATGTATATATATATATATATATAATTATTCTATATACTTATATTGATATATATAAATATATACCTATTATTTTATATATATATATATATATATATTATATATATATATATATATATATATATATATATAGATTAATTAATCTATATATATATATAATAATATATATATTATATTATAAATTTCATATCATATATATATATATATATATTAATAATATAATATATATATTATATAAAGATAATATATATATATATATATATATTATATATCATATTATATAATAAGAATATATATATAATAATATAATATATATATATATATAGAGATTATATATATATATTTTATATATATATCATCTATAATAATATAGTTATATATATTTATATATATATATATATATACTATATAGTGGATGGGCACTAGACAAAAAATTTGGCTTAAGCGATACCGTACTTCCCCGATGACCCAACTTTACTTAGCCGACCGATCACCCCCGTACTTACCTTATCTTCCCTTGGCCCGAATATGTCCCAGTAAATGTATCGGCCCAGCATACCACCACGGATGGATTATAATCAGAATTGTTAAGATAGTATAGAGATTAGTGAATTGTTATATTTAATCGTAAATCCCACTCCACAAATCAGTTTTAAAAATTCATTTCGTTTAGAATGACAGAAGAAAAGGTTATTATGTTAGTGATAACATATTAGTTTTTTTACGCAACATGCAGATTTTTAATTGTCTAGGCATTTAACGTTGTAATAAGACTGAACCTAATTAGACGCAAGCATTGCTTTCATTTAGGATATTAATTTATTGAGGACATCGCGGATTTTGAACTAGCTGCATAGATTAACTCAATAGCACAGGATCGATGGCCCAAGATATTGACATATACTTTATTTGTGTAGTTTTGATACAAAGATTTACGTTTTAAAAGAACTATCATTGTCCGTACGCATAACAGTTTCAGAAGAAATGCAGTGAACATTTAAAATATAAACAATATCCGCAAAATTTATCATAAATTAAATTACAGGTAAGTTAGTGAACATGTTAACAAATAAAAACCTCGTCTCCCTGTTCATCTCCCATCTAACTCCATGCAGCAGTTTATGCCTGAGTTTCATCAGGTTGTAACTTCTAACTCTGTTCACTCTTATGCCGATGACTCAACCTTTCATTCTTCATCTCATTTCAAATCTGTTCCCTCTATTTGCATCTGATTGCTCTTGTACTTCGCTTTTCCATTCATTTCTGCCAGCGCTGGATTGGGATTTCCCGGTGGGTTCACCGCAACCTTGTGAAATTCATCTCTATTAAATCACAACTTTTTTATATCTTCCTCTCAGAAACACCTCCCAACTTTCCTATTTCCTTCGCACGGCGCTAAGTCTCACCTGTACATACCATAAACATTCTTGCTTCAACATTACACCAATCCAAACTCGTCTTGTGAAACCTACCTATTACATGTTGCTAAGTACTTCAAAGAGTGGGGATTCGTTCCAAGTTCGGAATTTTTCTCTGAACAGTACTTCCGTTTACTATAAAGGTCCTCCATTCTGCCCACTGTATGGAATACTTTCTCACATTCTGGGGGGCTTCGGCTCCACGCCTTCATATTCAGATAAATGTATTTATACTTCTTAAAGCTAAGAGTGCAGAGACATAAGATCAAACTGTCCCGCTCTCTTTATTGAAACTCTCTTCTTTAACCCTCTTGGCATACTGCGAACGTAAGGATGGCACCTCTACTACGCTTTTCATTACAGATTAAAGTTTATTGTTATATATTGTAGATAGAGATAAGTGAAGCATCAGTGCGCAAGGTATAGTGTGCTAAATGACATCTTTCTGAAAATTCCTTAGTTATTGCTCAGTTCAGAGGAATGGGAGGTTTACGCTTATAGTATGTAAATGAAAGGGATTAGGAATTATGTTATTTACAGAAAAATCTTATGGAGTTTTATTGGATATTGATGAAAGATTTACTGGAACATATTTAAAGATTACCTTATTGCTCAAGCAGAGGAGTTCACATGATTCGTAAAAGGATTTTGGCTTACTAGTGTACTCAAGTTTTGGAGACTTGTTAGCTAAACTAGGATTAAAAGTACTTGATGGGGTGGTGAGCTAATCTAGGAAACTAGTAATGAGACAATTAGTAACTTAGTTATGATGATGGTAGAGATAAATTACAACACACAAAGCCTTCCATTAGAGAAGGTACTCTAAATAAATAGATGTAGCTAAAATAAACAGCATTTCAAGTTATAATATGTTTAACAATAATGCTCATGCCTTTTTTATTGTATATAGTAAAATTAAAGATAAGTTGATTATACAATTATCCAATAAAATGAAGATATCTAGACAATTATAATTTTACAGTAAAGAGGCATGGGTATTAGTGAAGTAATTATATTAGATATTCCTTTAGGAATAATGAATTAGACGAGATATTACACTTTTAATTGCATTTTACGCGCTAAGAGAAAAAGCTGGTGTTAGTGGTAAAGGTGCTTTAATCAATGTTGAAAAGGACATATGACTATCAATCTGTATATGACTGACTTTAAAATTAATCATGATATTGAATCGGTGTGGGTAAATATCCTTATATACAATAATCATATAGAATAGGGGCTTTTTATAGACCTCCTGGCCAGAGGTCAAGCAAGGGGCGGAATTTATTAGGGGGGGGGGACGCAGTTAAGAAAAGATGATATATCATTAATGGTTGATTCTCTAAATTTCTTGAAATTCATTGGATTCCTTGTCTAATATGGACCATAGGTAGTTCTGCATTCATAAATTGTATACTAGATAACTTTGACCCAGATGGTCAAGAACCCACAAGATACGATTCACTATTAATTAATTAACTAACCCCATAAAAGTTGGTTGATGAAGTAGTGAGGGATTTAGACTTATCAGCCAGAATATATTAGATTTGGAATAAGATAATAAACCAGGCAAGACTAATAATTAGAATGAAAAATCTTAGAATTTTACCAATTGAATACATTTCCACATATTATATACATTATATTATGTATATACTTTATAAATGATCTACTATATGTTAATATATTAATATCTACTTTAAACTTTAACTATATAATAAATATATATATAAATTAATACTCCGTCAATCCGCGCTGTATAATGATACATAATTACCGCCATACTAATTAATTTTAACATCATATATATAATATATATATATCGCATTACCGTATACTATCTAATTCGGCTATATAATTATAACCTGATATATCCTTATTGTCTATATATATCATTCAGATAGTACATATGTATAATATGTTCTACCTGAAGTATTATATAATATATTATATTATATATATAGTCTATTTATAATATTTTGTCTATAATAGATATATCATTATTGTAAATTAAAAAGAACTAATTTTTTATTATATATAATTATATGTATATATATATAATATTACGTAATAATAATTATATATAATATTTTAATAATAAAAAACTTGATTAATTAAAGATGATAGTATAATATATTAGATATACGTCAATAACATTATTTTCATAAAATAGATATATTGATATCACAACTTGTATATATAGATATACTTATTACGCTATCCGTATTTTACTTTCTAAACTCTGTATATAATTATAATATATATGTATATAATGCTACATACCACTTTAAGATATTAAATCATCTAACTAAGAGTTTGATGTTATATAATATAATATTTTTGATATATATTGTCAATCATCGTATTATAAGTTATCACATTTGACATAACTAATAAGTAATAATTATGGATATGTAACATATAAAATAACAATTCGCTGCGTCTTATACTATAATAACAGCTTTCCTGTCTCTGACGATATGGTATATAAATAATCATACCAAATCTACAAACTATGATTCAAACGGCTTTTGTTGCAAATACACAAAATCTTGTTCACAAAAACAATTAAAAAATAAAAAAGATTTTTGTTAATTGCATAAGAGATATAAAAGCATTTTATGTAACCTAATATCTTTAAATTGAAAATGAAATACGGTTTACAAAGAATAAGACATGGTATATTATAATAAAACTTGAAAATCTACGATAAAAAACTGCTACTAATGTTCACTTAGTGGAATATTATAGTATGAACCTTTCAATAGCTATGGTTGAAACTTAACTTAGATCCCCGTTATATAACTGGCAAAGCTTTTTTTGATAACACAAAATTAGTAAACAAAGTAAATCGGCACTTTTGGTAATATAATGTTGCAGTTGATATAAAATAACTTCATTCCGCACAGTCCTTTTAAATCGTTCCACCCATATTAAAAGGAAATAAAGCTACGAAATCTACAGATACCAAAACATCCTTACCAGGAATAGAATAAATCAAATATAACAAGTAATCACTGTGATAAGAATTTCTACAGCTCCTAGTAGACTAGTATTAAGTGATGTGAAAAAGACAAGCATCGTTATCCATAAAATAATGTAGTGAACAAATTGCAATGATATATAATGAAATATAACTTATCTATCCAATGAAAATACACTAAGAAATTTATCAGAAATAATGTGGTAGAAAGTTAATGGCATAAATGTTTATTATGGGACTTAGGTCAGAACCTCACTCATTAACTATCACATCAACACATGCTTTAAAATCAGTTCCAAGTTGTAGAAAAGAAAAATTGGAAAACTCTGAAATCGGAAGTGAGGATTATACTGGGAAATATAGAAGTAAAAGCTCAGATGCATGCAGCATGCCACATACACAGTCGAGTCTAGCAACAACCAGCAGTAAAACAATTTCTAAGGAATTTTCAAATTATATTCCCGGATTGTTATTTAGTGATACATCTGAAAGAAGAACCAGATCAAAAAGTAATAGGAGAAAGGGTAAAAAACATGTATCGCCAATAAAAGAAACAAAACAAGATTCAAACGTTGAAATACAGATTCCAGACAATGATACTTCTCCTGAAATTGAAAGGAAAAACGGAGTAAGTAAAAACGAAAGAGTCAAGTCTCGACGAGGAAGAGTTCTTAGAACAAGGAATAAGGTACAAAAGGAATCAAATTGTCAAGAGAAGGGTGCAATTTTACAAAATATTACAAAAGAAAATGAAGAAAAGTTTATCAAGAAAAATGAAGTCGGTGAAGATATTGATAGTTTGAATAATATAAAGACTGAAGAAAAAGATTTAGGTGTGGAAGGAAAAGAATTGGTAAGTGACACAGTTGAAATGAAACCTAAAATTAATGAAACTATTACTTCTTTAAAAATTGATCAAGCTCAACAAATACGGCATATAACACCAAGTATTTATGTTAGTTTAAGCCTCTAAGCACAAAATACACCATAGGGTAGAAGATACTTTTCTAATATATATAATTATCTAATAAATCTATTACATTTACTAAAGTTTTGCAGTTTGCTCAATTATGGGATTATGGTCATTTTATATGTTGGGGGGGATAAACAATATATATATAGTATTATATTATACTACGCAACAAATTTAGTCGCTAATAAAGGTTTCTCGTAATATTTTATAACAATCTTGTAGACAATAAAAGTTTATAATTTAATTTAAGGCATAATAAAAAGTTATTTTTACGTATATAGTACTCATAATAAGTATAATATTACATAATAAGATAATTTTTCATTTATTTCTCTATGAAAGTAATTGTTCTTAAAAACAAAAACCATATATTTTACAATAAATATAATAAAATTAAATTTCATCTTTTCTACTGTACTGTTTATTCGTTAGAAGAACTGGCAATTTATATTATTTGGGATGGGGAGTAAAGAATATAAGTATGGTAAATAAATTTTCAATATAATTGGAGTTAATATATTAAGATTCTTATTCCCACACAAATAAAGTTAGATATAAGTTACACACCGTGGGCTACTTTTATTTAATTAATTATTTTCTATTTCCCAAACTCGGATATTTCCATGGTTAGCTATGTGCCCGGGATAAACACGTAAGATGGACCGCATTTTAGTATTATCTTATTCTCGGAAAACACAAACTCTCTGAAAGAGAACCTATGTCGTAATATCACTACCCACAACTCACTCTTCTCTCACTCTCGACTCTCGCTCCGCTCTCTCACTCGACCCCGCCACACTCGCTCACTCTATAATTTAATAACAGATTGTGTGGCTGGTATAGAAAGCACCAAGAAAGGACGCAACAACGATGAAAAATTTGATTTCATATAAGAGGTTCATCAATTACTCGCGAGAAATTATTTTGGACAACAATAGATTATGAAGATTTAAAAGGTGACCCTCGTTGTGAGTCGGGTTAAGAGACGACGTTTATGGTGGATGACTGAAGAGGTCACACTCTCTATAGAGAGGGTACTATTTTGCCACAACTGTAATATGTCAATACATAAAAATTCCTAAATATCAGACCTATATAGTTCTATTAGTAATTACTCCCACACAAAAACTATTTCAATAAAATATAACAATCTACCTATTTCTTATACAGTACTATGTTATTTTATTCATAGAACTTAATTTATATTGGCCAGTATATATATTTATTATGTTTATATTAATATCACACCACACACACACACACCTACATTATTAATATTATAATCAAAATTATGCTCATAATAGAAGAACAAAAAAAATTAATATTTTATAATGATATACTGTATACTCAAAAAGTATAACTTATAGACTATTAAAAACCCGAAGTATACACTCCAATCCTTCACGGCTATGTTGATGATTGCCAGAGCATGTGAACGCTATACTTATTATCTATATATATTATATTATATCAACTCAACTATATATATATAACTATAAATTTATATAGTTTATGATATATATAGGGGTTATATATATATACTATGTATGAGTCATATAGTATCTAAGTATCTATATATATTATCGAAAAACGCTGTTCTCAAAATATATACAACTCACTTTTCTACGATTTGGTATTTCAGGGGTTGAAAGGCCATTATATTATGTTTGAAACCGCCTTTACAATTTATTTATCCAAATGAATTTCAAAATTTTTATTTACTCCAGGATATTTTATGATCGAAAAAGTGTGATATAGGGGGACTCGTAGGTGATTTCTTAATACTCAAAAAGTATTTAGAAAAGACTGATTCAAAATTACCTAATTCAAGATCATACTACCCTAATAGTTAATTCTCCCATTACCCAAATAATTCTTTCTAATAAAATATAAACAATCAGCTATATTATTTATCCTTACGGATAACTTTCGATATTCTGGTCATCAGGAGGGAATGGGCTTCATTTTTATATTGTGATTGATACATTAAATTCAAAATATTTCCAAATTTTTAAGAAGTCGAGCCCCAACCATGATTTTCCATAGGTTGCGGGTGTACAATGTAATTGGTTGTTGGTTGTGAGTGATATTGCCTATTCAATGCAGTGTAACATAAGATATTAGAAATTAAGTGAATTATACTTATGTTTAGTATGTATTATATCACAAATATTATTATTATAATATATATTATCTATTATATATATTCATATTATATATAATTATATAGCTATACTATATAACTAACTATATAAGGTATATGGATATATTATTTATTATCTATAGTATTGATTAAATTATATAATATATTATTTAATTATATATCATATATGACAATTCGGATGTTCCTGTACTTATTGGTAATTTTTAGTTACATTTATTTTTATTTTATAAATTTATCTTATATGCTACTCATGTTGTGATTACTATGTAATGTATTAGTAATTTAATATTTATTTTAATATTTATTTATAACTTAAGATATGTAAGTACAGGCAAAAGGCTCCACCGGTAAACTTACTATACATTAGTATAATTTGATTAATAGCTTTCTCAAGAATTTATATGAATAATATGAGAAGAAGTGTTCGAAAGTAGTACTCATTGGCTGATGGTTTTAGATATAAGTATAATATATTATATAAATTTTATATATTCAGAATAATAAATTAAATTTATTATAATTCCTTTCAAAGAATATTACTTATTATATATATATATTCATTAATCTACTTTATATATTTAAATTTTTCGCTAAGATTCTTTTCATTTATTTTTATTTATTTAACCATCTCCCAGGTAGGGTTTTTTTGCCCTGTCAGTTAGACAGCATCTTCCTCTTTCTGGTATTTTAGCTACCGATAATTAATAATATTTATGCTATAATATATATTATTATCTACTATTATTTAGTATATTATTATATAATTTATAATATAATTATATATGCGTCAGAAACATAAGATGCAATATAGGCAAAGTTAGTTAATAAGCTATCATTATGTGTTATTAAATAGCACAAGTGTAAAAAGCTTAATAAGTGTAAAAGATAGGTTTTTACAAACGCTACCATTGGAATCGTAAAGAGCAAGAATGTAAATACAGATGTTGATAAAAGGTCATAAAGGTAGTATAAACAAGCAAGGTGTTAAATAGCAAGATTGTGTAAATGCAGGTATTATAAAGTGTATAAAGAGCAAATTGATATTTAAGAAAGCATTAGGTGTTATATTAAGGCAAGGTGTAGAGAATATATTAATAAGTTCGAATCGTGTATATGAAGAAAAGGCACAGTGTAAAAGCAATAGTGTTTATAAAATTGCAAGGGTTGATTTAATTGAAGCTAAGTTGTGATAAAAGCAAGAGTGGTACAAAAAGTAGTGTAAAATTTACAAAAATGAGTTAAAAGCATATTTATGTTAAAAAGCTAAAATTTATTAAAAACTTTTACTCTACGTGATTTTAGATAATTATATTATAAATTTATAAATAATGAAATTATTAATATGTATAATTAGTATATATTTGTACCCGCCCCCCCCCCCCCCCCCCGCACCCGCCCGTGAATATAATATTATTATATATTATTAATTATATTATTATTAAATGCTATTAATTATCATATTTAATTAGTATATATTATAGCTTATAATTATATATTATTTTATATTATATTATATAAATATAACTCGTTATTTTAATAATAATTGAATTCAATTATTATTTATTATTATACAATATACTAATATATTATTATTATATATATTATATAATATGAGATAATAAAATATTATATATTATATATATTTTATATTATATATATTAGACTTTTTTTTCTTTTTTACACAATTGTGTGTTTGTTGTGTTAATTTTTTTTTTTTTTTTTTATATATTGCTTACTAATTAAAACAAATACCAAAATTAATTTCTTTTGGTAACTTTCATGTATTTAAAAATATAATATTTGACCATTTACTTTTTACGGATCCGTAACTTTTTAAAAAAAAATTTTTTTTTAACTATAAGTGAATATCTCCAACTGGGTTAAGACCTGTCAAATATGTCAGGAGTTTTTTTCTCGTCTTCCCGGTAACGGACATGTTAGGTACTAGTTCCCCCACTCCGTTAAGGGTTCCCCGGGAACCCCGCTTTTTGGTTATTTTTAATAATGATTATTTGGAGACATTCTCATAGGAAGTCCTAAAACTTCCCCCCCTCTTATTTTTCATATTTGCTAAATTTATTAAGAAAGAATATTTAATTTTTTTTTTACTTTTTTTTATTATTAATTTTTTTATCATATTTTGAATAAACTTTATGGCTTTTTATTATTGCTAATTATGGTTAATTGTTTTTTTATTTATTTCATACTTTTTTAGATATTTTAATTTATGGAAATAAAAAATGTTTTTTTTTTTTTTTTTAGCGCATTTTTTTTTATTAATCTAGTGTAGTGTATTTGAATATTAATTTTTTTGTCTGTGGTAATGGGTTTCGGGTACTTTTCGGGATATTATTCCATTTTTAAAACATATCTACAAAAATGTGGATTTTTTAAAAATTATTTAAATACTTTGGGAACTTTGGGATCATGTCCGTTACACTGGAAATTCATTGGGGTTAGTATCATATATTAGCAATATATTGAAAAAAAAACAAAAAAAATTCAAAAACTAAAATTTGTGTAAAAACAGAAAAGGGCCTTATATATATATAATATTCTATATATATTTTACTCTCTATAGTTAATATATATAATATAATGGCTTGGTCCGTATGTGTGTATGGGACTGTTATGCCGATTTCGGCGTATTTGGCTGGTGTTTGGGGGGAGGTGCGGGGCGCGGTCTATGCCGCGGCTGTTATGGACTGGGGGAGCCGGGTGATTTCTTTGTGTGGCGTCACGGGCGGGGGATTTATGCGGCTCGCGGCGCCGGCCTTGTTGTAGGATATATATATATATTCATATATATATATATAATAATAATATATTATCTTATATAATCTATTATATATATATATATATCTAATTATTTTTCTTATATATATATATTAGAATTAGTATATCTTCTATAGCCGTTAAGAGATTATATAAGATGCTCTTCTAGTGAGCATTTTATATATCAGGGCGGTGTAGCACGCGTGGTGTAGATGAGACGTCTGATCGCGGGCAATCTAGATAGCATTTTATCTATTGGAAATGCTCGACATGGTAGCAGAGAGAGATTTACGAGTCGCTGAGTAGCATATATACTTATATATATCATATGCTAAGAAATAATAAGCTCTTCAGCAGTCTATCGCGAGATTGACAGAATATGATATATATATATTATTTTATATATAATATAACTATATATTAATAATATATGATATATATATGATATATATATATATAATATATACTATATAATATATATATATATAGTATATATATATATATAGTATATATATTATACATATATATAAAGGCAATTTTCTTAGACAAAGCAGGGCAATAAAAATACTTGCGACGTATAACGTAGCTAAAATGTTGCTAGGATGTATAAATTGTGTTTTCGCCCATAAAAAAAATTTTTTAAAAAAAAATAAATATAAATATAGTGAAGCAGATTCTTCATTCTAATTATTATGTTCCTTTTATAAAGCTTATAAGAGTAAGGAAAAAGCTCACTCTATACATGAACACATAATTAAGTTATTTTCTTACCATTGTTATTTAATTTTTTTTTAGAGACGTAAGAAAGTTATTGCTGCTGTTAAATGTTTTTAGATATAATATTTTTAAAGTTTAAATTATTTATTATTAATTATTTATTATTATTCATGTATTATTATTATTATTATTATTATTTATTATTTATTATTATTTTATTATTATTATGATATTATGTATTATATTTATTGATTTATTATTATTATTATGTGAACTAAGAAATTACGCCGGCATGATAATCGTCGAAAACTAGCATAGATCATATGCGAAAACTGATAAATAGTATGGAATAGGCGTATTGAAATTTGTATCGGAAAATTGAAAAAAAAAATTTTATTTATTTTATTTTATGTTTTTTAATATTTCTAAAATGCCATAGCTTCGAATAAACTAATAACATATTAGAATCAGCGCATGAAATAGTTTGAAAAAAGATTTTAATTTTTTTTAACTAAAAGAATACCCAGGGAAAACGCAAAGATGCAAAGAGTCGGGGTCTCTCGGGCTCCTGGGGGGACGACGGAGTAGGGTCCCCCCCCCTTCGGGGAGAGGTCTCCGGAACCCCGGCTCCTTGGTATTTGGTGTTCGCGGGGGTTCCTCGCCCTCCCTACGGGGTTATGGAAAACGTCCCCTCTGTCCCACCTGTCGGGCTCGAGGCCCCTAAAAAATATTTTGTTATCGCTGATTCCATATATGTATTTTAGTTTTCGTTCTACAGCTAATCGTAGTTTTTGGAATATAAAACAAAAAAAAAATTTCCATTTTCAAGTAAGAAATTTCATACGCTGATTCATATATGTTATCATTTTTCTTTGTACCTCTCTTAGTTTTCGAGATATCTGCCGAGCCTAATTTTATGATTCGCCATATTATTTTATTATTATTATTTTATTATTATTTATTATTTTATTATATTATTTGATTATTATTTATTTATTATTATCTATTATTATTATTATTGAACTCTCATTATTAATTATTATTTATTATTATATTATTATTATTATTATATTATTATTATTATTATATTATTTATTATTATTATTATTAATTGTACTTAAATATTTGTAATAAATTTCATATAGTTGGAAAGAATTTCTTTTTCTTAAAATCAGTGAAGCAATAAATTTATAAATCAAATTAGAACGGGAAAAGAAAATAATAGCCTCAAACCTTGGAGCTATGTTGACCGACGCATCTCTTACTGTGCAAGTGTCAAAAATTCTAAAAAACAGTACCAAAATTATCATTGCCTGTTTATCTAGGAATATGCCTATATATTATATATATATATATAATAGTATAATATATATATATATATATATTATATATTATATTATATATAATAATATAAGTAGTATAAGTTATTTCTAATATATTTAGTATATATATATATACATCAGTATAATATATATATTATATAATCTATATATAATATATTATAGAATATATTATATATATAGGTAATGATATATATATAGATAATATATATATATATAATAAGCTATAATATGATATGTAGCTAATATATTAGATACAAGGAATAGAGCTAATAAGGTATAAATAAATAATATAAGTATATATATACTTTAGTATATACTAAGTCTATAAGTATATAGTGATCGTATATATATTTAACGTATATAGTAATATATATTTATATAGATAATATATATACATATATAATATATGAACTAGTATAGTACGTATAGACTGTAGAAATTCTTCCGGCGAATCTGTTATTGATTTACTTTAGATTATCAATAAATCAATAATAAATAAATTTGAAGAGTCAGTAATAATCTTAAATTGAGAGATATAAGGATGTCGATAATAAGTCTTTCTTCATAAAGATTCGAGGCTCATGTAATAAAACTCACTTTTTCTCCATGAACCATAAGAATTATTAGGTTAAAATTTTTATCAACTGTAGTTTAAATTTTTTTAAATGTATTGGGAAAAAAAATTACTTACATTTGATGGTAATATAGCTTGTAGGTTTGACATGGCGGTGCCGGATGTTGTGAGAGTTGAAGTGTTTTATAATGTCAGGATATTCACATTCTTTTTATAGTCATAGATATATAATATATGTAATAAATATATATTATTATATCACTCATATATATATAATAATATGCTGATTTCGTAATATATATAATAATATAAGTTTGAGCACATAATATATTAAGTATATATTAGTATAGATATAGTATGATATATATATGAATATATGAGTTGAATCTATATATATTATATATAGTATATATATATATATATAATATATATATATTATAACGTTGTATGTGAATGTTTAAAATTCTGCATATTCCTTTAATATTATGGTTCAAATAGATTTTTTTCTTATTTCCTTTACTCCGCAACCATACTCGCAAATATATGGATCAATCGTCTTTATGTTCATTCTTTTGTTTTCGTTTTATATTTAAGAAGACGCACGTAATTTCAACGTCATGTTTTGTTCACTCATGCATTATTGGATTACAGTTAGCACAGTAACCTGCTGAAATCAATTAAGAAAATTTTATTTTGGAACAAAATGTGAAATCTTTCTTAATCTATAGAATGATGATAAGCCGTTAATCTACCTACATAAATCTAGACTACTGTATATGAGTGCTGGACGGTAGGGACCTGAATGTTTAGACTTTATGTAACCAAAGCTAACTAATCTACCTAAACTAACCTAGCGTAAAGTAACGTAACCCAACATGACATACCTAACGAACCATAACCTAACCTAACAACTTAACCTAACCTAACGCTAACCTTAAATCATAACGTTACATAACGTAACCTACCCTAAGGTATCATATTTCAAATAAAAAATTTAATGATTTTATGTTATCCTTGATCCTTTTATGCTATTTTTCATTTAACACACTGTCTGCGGTGAGATTAATTACTCTTTGTTTATATGTAATGTTAATTATTATATAATTTAAAGAAATATACAATATTAACAATAGATTAAATGTATACGATCCTATTCTGAAGACATTTTTATGTACTAATTAATGTTAATAATTAAATTATAATATTGTTTAAATATAAAAACTATAAATATAATAAAATAAATATAAGAAAAAGTTAATTAATAAATTACCAAAGTAAGGTGTTTTTATGTATAATATTGAATGTGTTTAATTATATTTTATAATTTCTTTTCATTTTGATTATTATCAAAACAGATTGATGAATTAGAAGTTCATTTATCTAGACCTCTAAAGTGTTTGATGCAATTTTTATAAAATAAAATTATATTTAATTTTCTTTTCGATGCACTTCTAAGTGTGATATTTAAAAATTTCATTTGTGCAGTTTCGGGTTGCTTTTGCGGTATACTCGAAGCGCTCTGTCCTTTCTATTAGTAGTTTTATACGTGGTGTGTTAATTTAGTGTGTGCTTGTGCTGTGCTACAGCATCATTGTGAATCAGCGAATAATCACTATGAAATTACTTTTAATCGTTTGTAACTTTATACACCTAAGTATAATGCTTTTTGAGCGAGAGTCTGAATAATTCCACTTTCAGTTAAGGTTTCTTTTTAATTAGTTCACTTCCTTGCTATTTTTAATTAGTTAAAAAAAATCCGAAGAATTATGATTCCTTTTTCTATTATTCTGTTCAGGGCTGCCACATTGGCTATTTCATGTCCAATTGTCACAAATTTGAGCAGCAAATTATGAAAAAGATGTTTCATTCTATATATAGTAATTAAGTGTCGAATATTTGATATTAAAAATAAAGATATTGATAGATGCAGAAAATAAAGCGAAGTTCAATTTAATTTTTGGGAATGAGGCAAAATAGAGGAATTATAAACCTACAAATTGGGAGAAACTCATTTGTTGTCTCTGGTTTTGTAAGTAGTCTGTGCAACTGTTCTTGCGCGTGCCAGTTTTAACTTTTTATTCATTTTTCATGCTTTTTTTTTAAATGTCTAAGTTAAAGTCATCTTATGATAGTGACGGCAAAAATAAGTGAGTATATATTATTATATATAGTATATCTTATTATATATATAATATATATAGTATAATATATATTAGTATATAATATATATATATAGTATATATATATAGTTATTATATATATATATATATTAATATATATATAAATATATTATATATATATATATATATATATTAATATATATATATATAATTAATATTATATATATAATCATATATATATATAAATAATAATATAATATATATATTATAATATATATATTATGTATATATAAATATGTAAATATTATAGTGTATATTAATATATATATATTATCACTCT
This sequence comes from Trachelipus rathkii, assembly GCA_015478945.1. Lineage (NCBI taxonomy): Eukaryota > Metazoa > Arthropoda > Malacostraca > Isopoda > Trachelipodidae > Trachelipus > Trachelipus rathkii. Next base: position 36,761 of record JABUQX010018562.1, read on the forward strand.
AATACAAAAAGGTTAGTTATAGAAGTATGGGATAGGTATATATAATATATTATATATATTATATTATATATATCATTTATATTATATCTATAATATTATATTATATATAATATATATAATACTATGGAGAGATGATATATATATATCTATATTATAATTATAATATATATATATATATATAATATATATATATATATCGATTATATTTATATATATACTATATATAGTATAATATAATATATATATATAATATATATATACGTATATATATATAGTTATATATACAATAATGATATATATATAGTATATATATATATTATTATATATATACTATATATATATATATAATATATAGTATGTATATCTATATATATTATATTATAAATATATATAATATATATCAATAATTAAGTAAACTGCTCCACCTTCTTCTCCACTTTAGAAATAATTAATAAGGAATTAATAAAGAATACCCCTCTGAGTAAATTCATCCCTGCTGGGATTAGGAACTGTGGGCGCGTGAGCAGATAATGCGTATGTGCTTGACGACTATGCTAAGGGTAGACTAAACAGGAAAAATCTCAATCTTTCCGTGGTGAATATAACCCCACTCTAGCAGGACATGCCAGGTTTCCGTCCACACTTCGCGCCCGAGTGTGACGGGAAGATCCCCCTCGGCGTAGAATTCCTGGAGGCTGGTGCTATATTCCAGCCACGAGGAAGATTTGACGCGTTCTTCTTTTAGATTCGGGTCTCATCTATTGGCGTGTGGTCAAGCACATATCCGTCTTGCTGCATTAGGGCGCGGTAAATCCAGCAAGGTGAATTACTCTAGGGGGTATTTTTTTCGGT
>JABUQX010018563.1:0-22500 GCA_015478945.1 Trachelipus rathkii
ATTATTTATTATTATTATTCATTAATTAATTATTATTTTTATTATTATTATTATTTTATTATTATTATTTTGGTTTATTAATATTATTGTTATTAGTAATACTATTCAATAATATTACAAATTTTCATTATTAGTATCAGTATTAATTATTATTATCATTATATAATATTATATTATATTTTATTATTTTATTTTATTATTATTTATATTATTGATATTATTAATTATTATCTATTATTTATTAATTATATTTTAAGATTCTGATTTGGGGTTATATTTAAGTTTAGATAAGAAACTCATCTTATTGAAAACCTTCCAAAAATATAATTATATATATTATATATATATATAATATATTAATTATATATTTATATATTATATTTTATTATAATAATATGATTAAATATATATTAATATTATATATATTAATTATAAATATAGTATATATATATATTTTATATATATTAGTAGAATGATTCATACTGATTATGGGCCTCAGTATAGTATAGATTATAGGCTGAAAGACTTTTTAGGCTCAAACACTTAAGTAAATCATAAGTAATTCTAGTCACTCCTTCAAGTATGGGTAGTCGAGAGTTCTAGCATCGCGGTAGGTTATAGTGATAAAAGGAATAGAGTATATAAGTAGTCAATATAGTACAGATACAACATAAAAATTTTGATTAGTTAAGTTAGTAGATTTTTATGCTAAATATTTTACGTATATTAGTTACATATATTACTATAGGTTCATATAGGTTTTACAACTAATAATCTCTGAAAGTATAACAACTACATCACAACCATACCCAACATAATAACAACAAAACTATGCTATTCTTCAACAAACAAGAATCAATCCTCTACCTTTACATGACTATCTCGTTAAGTTTAGGAATAAGATACGGTAATGAATATTTAAGTGAAATGCCGAACCGCAGCTTATACAGTGGCCAATATATTTATATCCAGTGACTACGTCGTCTGCTTCGAAGCATAGTGGCATATTATACGTTGCTAATATCGTAGGTATATCCGTAAATTATTCCTGCATCCTTCCTATATTTTAGGTTCTCAAGTATAAACCATACAAATTACTTTTCCCTGAACCATTATTCACTCTAGTGATATTTAAGAGGCCCTATATATATATATATGTATATTAAATTAGGTTAAATTATAATATATTATAAATATACTTAGATATATATAATATATATATATATATATATAATTAAATATTAATATTCCTTTCGAAATTCTTTGTTACTTACATTTAGTTAACGTTAGTATTTTCTCTGAGTGTTGACGTGCTATTGTCTCAAGTAATAAGTATTTTTCTTACATTAAAATGAATTTAAGTATTCCTGCATGCAATGGAAGTTATTCTTCAATTAAGATGTTAATTATTTTGTTGTTGATGAAACTCACTAATAAAAAATATTTTATTGTACAATTTTAAAGATAATATGAGCTTAATGTTTCATTGTTTGATTGAAATGTTCATTTGCAATAAGTTTCATATGTGAATTAATAACTGATAATAATGAATTAAATATAATACATAGATTATTTAATAATCTGAATTTTTTCCATATTACTACAAAGAATAGGAATAATTAAAACTGAAATTTGACATAAATAATAATAATGAAACAAAAATAAATGATTTGTAGTATGTGGTGTGGCCTTCACCCATGAACTACGACAATGGCTATAATGTCAGAAAAATCCCGTGAAGAAATTACGTAGCGGTCAGATTGACTTGGTTAAGGTTATGGTGCTTAAAGAGTTAAATCTGCGTAGTTTAGACTTTGACTCAAGTATAAATAGAGGATTGCTATTGGTATGGAATGTGGGGATGACTGGAAAATGTGGGATGTTGCAAGGAGATAAAAATAAATATTAATATTGCAGGCATTGCAACATTGTGTGAAATTAGATTACATGAGGTAGAGAATTCCAAACACAGATACAAGAATATAAAAAATTCAGTTTAGCTTTAACCTCAACCTAGATTAGAAGCATTCGATGTGGTTACCTAACATTATGTCATATCAAATAAATATGTAAAAATAGCGGAAAGAATAGAATTGAGAGAGAGAGAGTTATACATTAGGAGAGATATAGAGAGAGAGATAGAGAGATGAGAGAGAGGAGAGAGAGTAAGGGAAAGATATATAGAGATATAGAGAGAGCAGAGAAGAGGACTTTGGATATAATATTATAAGGAACAGCAGTTAAAGCAAATGGACAATAGTTAGTTATTGAGGGGTTCATCTGTATAAATTTTATGAAATAAATTGAATGAGCGAAGCTTCCAAAAGTATAGAAAGATTCCTATTATAGAACGGCAAAAAGAGAAAGAGCTTTCCGGGACCCTATACCTTCCATATATTAAGCGCAGAGGGACAAAAATTACTTTATAGAAAATTTACAATGGTAAGGCATAAGAAACGGAGAAGAAGATGGAGAAGTAAAAATCTCAAAGGAACATCTTCAAAAATTGAATTAAAAAGATATAAAACATTTTGACATTAATAGAAAAATTTGCAAGATACTTAGAAAATCGTCATTAAAAAGAGAAGAGGCAATGTTAGAGCTGAAATCTTTTAGCATAATACGTCAGATAGAAAATGAGAATGACATAAAGGAAAACTATAAACGAGGTAATTGGTATCTTGAATAATTTTTTTATTTTGAACAAATTGGAGAATTGATTCTGCAGTGAAATCCGCATAGAAATAAAATAAATAAGATGAAAGTTTCGGAAGTTTAAAGTAATCGCTTTTACCATTCCCGAAAGAAGATATATAAATAAAAGAAAGTTCCATTCCAAGTCGAAAAGACAAGACAAAGACATAAGTGACTTTAAAGGGACGCTCCAGGTTATAAATACAACAGTGAACGAAACTGAAATGCATTTCATTCATTATGTACCCAATGATCACCTATTTATATGCTCTCCACGCACTTCAAGGGGTCTATCCTTTGCAGTCAGACCAAATACTTTTCTTAAAGGAAAGTGAAACAGCAAAGACGAAGGTATACGACGCTGTTGCCAGCACATAAAATCATAAACCCTTTATCGGTGATTCTTTCAGCCGGAAGGTTCTAAGGAACAGATAGGATACCACGATAAGAAAGTCGAGGAGTCCAGAAGGACATTTAGTTTAAACTATATATATATATTATTATATATAATATATATATTATATATATATATATATATATATATTTATATATATATATACCTATATATATATAATATATAGTATATATATATATATTAATATAATTTAATAATAAGTAAAATTTTTATTAAAAAGGTCAGGGCTTCTGAGTTTGCATCAACACACGTTTTTTAAGACTGGGTGTAAAGTTGTCTAAGTGCTAAAAGTTGCTATGACGAGGAATTTCTTAAGTGATTTCATCAGCCTGTATCTTCTGAATATAGCAAAACTACCTCGATAGTGGTTAAAGTTAAATCACAAACATTAATGATGTTCAAAGGAATATATATATATATATATATATATTATTATATATATATATATATATATATATATATATATATATATATATATATATATATATATAATATAATATATATATATATATATATATAATATATATAGTATTATTTATATATATATATATATATATATATATATTTATATATATAATATATATTATATATATTATAATATTATATATATATTATATATTATATATATATGATATATTATATATATATATATATGATATTTACGAGTTGGGAGGGGGGGGGGGGGGGAAACCAAATCTCAAATATCGCGGATACCTGATGCAATAGGGGGATATTTTAGGTATTTCAAGGTTTAGAACACAGCTACTTAAAAAACATTTGGAGTAACAAAATATATCAATTATCAATCATGTTATATATAATTATATAAATTATATTCATATATAATAATATATATTATTATATAGTGACAGAATAAACACTCAGACTATATATATTATATGTGTATATTAATATATATGACGTCCTGAAGTGGGATTTTATGAATCCACTGATTACCCTTAGTAGATTATGACCGTATTAACTCCAAGTCTATGGTACTATATGATATGTGTACAATTTCATATAGTATGGTGACTGCCGATTAATTATTATGTAGGTTAAGTTTTTACCATATTTGTTAGGTTTGGTCAATAGGGTTAGGTAATGGGGTAGGTTTTAAGGATATAGAGATTTGCGTTCTACAGGTTAGGTTAACCCAATATTGAGAACAAGGATTGAGATGAGAGTCAATTTGAAATTTTTGAAATAAGGTTGACAATTAGAAATGTATCTTCTGTAAATTAGCTTCAAATTTTCAGACATAGATACATATTAATAATATATATATATATATATATATATATTATATATATTATATATATTAATATATATATATATATATATATATATATTAGATTATAATATAATATAATATATATGATTATATTATATATTATTATATATTATATATATATATATATTATATTTAATTATATATATACTATATATAATATATATTAATTATATATTATTATATATATATATATAAATATATATATATTATATTATAATATATATATATATTTAATATACTAATACTATATACCTATCATAATATATACTATATATATATATATATATTATATATATATTATATATATATATATATATTTATTAATATATTATTATATTATATTATATATTATATATATATTATATATTATATATATTTATGCGAATTTCTTATTTTCACACTGATTCAGTTATCTCTTGACGATCTGAATTGTCTAACCAATATTCATGGTTACACCTTGATACTTAGCTTCTTCACTAGTCTAATCGTTATTATTAATACCCCATCCTCTTCTTAACTATTGACTAATATCTAGAGCGCTGCCTTATAACTCTTAATTTTAATGTTTTCTGTCCAACAACTCCTAATCTAACCTAAGCGTTAATAATATCTTGGCTCTTGTTTGAACTGATTGGAGGTGACTTTGCATATTGCTTTACCTTAACTATTACTGGTATATAACAGACCTATCAAATCAGTTGTATAATGACTCTATGGTTATTTATATCATTTCAAACTGGTACAGAAAGGGTACAGCGAGGTCCATAAAAGTCATTCGCGTTCACGACGATCTAGATGTGGTTTCAACCTATAAAACATATAAACTCATTGGATCACTAGTCTTAATTCGGACAGCCATTCAAACTCACTTTCAATACTCATATATATATATATTAATCATATATATATATGATATTATATTATATATTAAATTAATTATATATAATATATTATAATATATTATTAATATATTAATAATATATATATTACTAATATATATTCATTACATACTAATATCATAGCTACTAAAGGCACCTATAACTACTATATATATATTATATATTAATATATATATATTTATATATTGATTAATATATATATATTATAATATGTATAAGGGGGTGTGAATAATCTCTTACTGCCAAATGCTTCTTTATTTTTTACTTTTGTTATTGTTATTAAGTTATGTATTGAAGCTATAAAAAAATTTATTAATATATTTGTGCCCATATATTGTACTAACTGTTTTTTTACTGAATGCTCATAGGTTTTACTAAATACATATATTTTTTATTGGAAATTGTCCAATATTTCTAATAGAATTACTATATTAACTAATATAAATAGATATTGTAGTTTATAACTTATAAAATTGATAAATTATATATAATATTCTATATTTCCAGCCTTAGTTCTTTAGTATTAACTTAACTTGCGTAACAGATTCCATGAAAGGCAGGTAGAAATAAAATCAATACTTTTTCATTAATTCATATAATCAATATATAAGTCAATCAATGTTTTACTTTGGGTAATATAATATATATATATGTAGCACTCCATTAACTTTGTAAAAATTTTAGATTTATGTTTCGTTCTTATGCTAAGATTTTGCTTGCGAAGCAATTTTAGCAATAAGTCAAGTGAAAATTTAACTAAACTCGTCTTGAGATACTCTCTCAGTTGCATGACTCAATTGAGATCATGTAATTTATTAATTGAGAGTGTGGTTTCATTTCTATAAGATAGCTCTCATCGCGCACTCTCGGCAAGGAGAGGTAAATTTCAAGAACACGGGCTAGTCGCACTCGAATTCATCTCTCGATAACTTAATCTCGCATCATGAATATAAGAGGTGTGAAAACGCGTGGAAAAAGTTGTGGTTACTACCCATGTTCGCCTTTGACGAGATGTTATATAATACTCTTTTCAGAAAGCGCGAGTCTTTTCTATTATTATTACTATTACTTTTAATTGAATTAATCTACTTATGGTTGCAAATAAAAACAATCATTTCAGAATATGGTATCAGTTTAATAATTAACCAAATATACCTTACCTACTATTAAGGGAGTAGACTTGCACATTAAGATAAGCCACCAATCTTAGGCAAGTACTCTTTGGTTACGCCTATCAGTAATTGGTGAACCCTGAGAGAACACCCAGAACCTCAATCAACGCCTTCTGAAAACACAAAATGAAGTGAAAAAGAAAAACTACAATAATTTATAAAGTATTCCACAACAGAAGCTCGCTTAAAGAAAAATGAACTCAAGAATAATACGACATTCAATTAGTGCAATAGCTAGGACTGTCACATTTTATTCTTATTTTGGATTATGGTCTTCACCTCTTATAATTTAAAACACAACTATTCAGTTTCAAGACTTACAAGCGAGTCATAGACATTAGAACTAGTATCAAAACTTCCTTTTCGCATGGTATGGTGTGTGCTTTCATCAATTCAAGTTTGAGATTCTGTGTGCAAGAAACATTTTTGTTTTACCAACTACTAGCGGAACTTTATTTCTTTTTCGGATTATCTAATTGTATTATAGGTGTTGAGACCGTAGCCCTCCTTTCTCTTATGGTTTAGTGACACATGCACGATTCTTCAAATTAAAGAGACCTCTTATACTACTTTCTTCGAAGCAAACTTCGCCTTCCCAGCCTATTAGTTCCTACTATAGACATGTAACTTCCTCCTTTAAAGCGTATGGATTTCTCATTTCATTCGATTTAAGTTTGGCTAAATTATGATGCGCGCGTGAATTCGCTTTTCTCGCGATACTCTCACTTACGAACTGCTGATTCCTTTTCGAATCTCTATGGTTCTTGTGACGCTCACTTTTATGTATGAAGGAAGATTTAGTCAAATAAAAGAGGACCTAAACTTCAAGCAAATTCGTCTCTACATATGTCAAGCAATGTTTTATCTCGTAACTACAACTTTGAAACTCGTGCGCATTGGTCACTATCACATCAGGAGTATCGTTGAGACGTCTCTATACTGAACCTGTTCCGTGGAATTTAACAGGTTTCTACTCTTGTAATCAATAATAGGTTGAAACGCTATATTTTTAAACTTGTGAATAAATTCAAATGTTCATATTCATTATATTTATGTAATTAACAATGAAATGAACATCTTTTAATATGACATAATATAACACTTGTCTAATCATCGCTGATGCTGTACTCTCTATCACATCATAATACCGCGTACTCATTGTATAACAAACCAAATATATGTTTAATTATGTGTAATGAAATTTAACCTAAATGAATATTAATTTTCGTCGATGTAAATCTATATTGTATTTATCTTCTCGATGATTTTTCATATTGTATTTATCTCTCGCCCGCTAATATATGTTGATGATCTTACGGATCTCGTTAAATCTCAGTTAGTGCTACGTATTTGAATATATATTACTTGAATCTGTACATGAACGTACATATTTTTTTGCTCGTTTTCAAATTGTTTTTTAGTATGGAGTAAACTACAATTCATGTCTCCACTATTTTGTTGGATCGAGAGATAAAGATTTTATCGTATTGCATTTGAATATTTAGTCAGTTTTAATGTATTCCTCTTATTTTTGAGTTTTTGGACTTTCATTTCCGAGATATGGAAAAACTTTCTTCTGTATGTATTATTATGCTTCTGCTGTGACAATTTGTTTCAAATGATGTGCTTCTTCGCTACTAAGCCTTTTAGTAGTAAAACTAGTAACTTCTGCCTTAACACAATAATTTTCAGGATTGATGAGGACTTTAGATGTGATTAACTTCCCAAATAATGTCATGTGAGATATTTACTTCTGTAGAATTTAACGATAAATTATCCATATCTTACCTATCCAGCATATAAATACTATTCACATCGTGTTACTAGCGCGGAAAGTAATGTCAGCAACTCCACAACATTAACAGCGTTATCTGACATTAAAAATTTATTTCTTAATTGTCTCAACAGTGGAATGATACTATAAGTTAAGATGAGAGGAACTTTCAGTCTGAATATGCTTAACATGTATCTTGCTATAATTTTTAGCGTGCTGCAAATATACAATCTTATAGCATACGCATAAAAGTGCGTATAAATATATATCATACTACTCCGTCTCTTAATATTAGATCGATTTGACTCTTCAGTGATTAGAATATTGAGTCATAAAATTATATCAGAAGAAAATCTCACCTCAAGATACTCTCTCCAGGATTCCTCCGGCAAGAGTAGTTAATAAATCTCGAAGGAAAGAGCTAATTATGAGAAATAGAAATTTTGACAGCATAACAATTCTCGCAGAAAAGGTGTGGAAACAGCCTCTGACAATGGTGACTTGTGTTTTAAAAACAACTACCAATTCGCACTCGAGAGCAGTGTATTATTTAAAACAGAAATGGATCTTTTTCCAAAATTACATTTTTTTATTTGAATACTCTATGAGACTGGTAGATGAATTTAAATATTTAAAACATCATTTCAATAGATGGATCTGTGTATAATTTAAACTGCCAATATAGGTTCCCTTACCAACTAAAACCTACATACTCACCCTATTGACTTAATAATAGGGAATGGACTATTGCATCTCAATAAAATAAGCCTCAACAACTCTAGCAATTTATTATATTAGTTACCCGTACCCTTGTACGATATATATATCAATATCAAAAACATGCTCTTTCTAATACATATTATATAATATATATATATAATATATTATATATATATATTATATTATATATATTATCAATTACTTTACTTATTACTTCTATCGAACCTAATACGTAAATTTTAATGACTTAATTGTACTACTATTAAATATAATTCTTATATATACTATGTTGTAAAAGTGTAAATCAATTTGTGGATATCAGTTTGTGCTTTGGTGTGTCCAAATTTTCATATTAATGTGACCAACTGAAATTTTGGTAACTTGATACCTCTATCCGAACTTTAAATGAAGCCCTAGCGCGCGTGATTTGTTGTGTGGACTCTAGTTGAACCCTTGCTTGTCGCTATTGATATTGTCCTTTTATTTGTATGGGTATCTGCAGTAGCCAGGCATAAATCCATTTATTTTATCATAGAAATAAATGTATATTTGTTGAACATAGAAATCTTATAAGATATAGAAGTAAGCTTCGTATACCAATAGTCTCGATTGATAGTATAGGTTCTTTGATTTTTTAAAAAATTATATAAGAAGCAATAAATAGATGTTATGACTCTTTGCCCACAACTCCTTCTCGAATATTCATTAGGAATGTCGATTTACAAAACATCATTCTTTATTTAATGCTTATTTTGTCATATACTTTATAATAGGTTAGTATTTTACGATGGCTCTAATTCGTTTATTTCTATATTAAGGAAGGTCTTTTAGGAACTGACAACAAGAAGAACGCGAATCATACTCTCATTGTCTTAGTTTTAGTGTTTTGTAATATTGGAAAAATAGCCGCTATAATCTTGCTGCAACGTAGGATTATTTTGTGTCCATTTGACAAGACTAGTCGCAAGTGCAATACATTCGCTATGAACCTCTGATGTGAATTGCTAGAAATAAAGTTTGCGGTTCATGTTGATATAAACGAAGGTTATTACTTGGCGCGATCTGTTGTGCGTAGGACAAGCAGAAGTATGATAAATAATTCTACTTGCCTTGAATTTTACTACAACCCACAAGATTCTGAATATTTGCTCAAAGATAGCGCGCAAATTCAAGTATTGTCTTATACAACTATATATACAATCACTTCATGCTCTAGTGTGAACGGGACAAAACTTTTTCAGCAGAATTTTAATCAATGTGCGACAGAACGCTAGGCAAATATTTCTTGCTATCGCTACCAATCTTTCCTTAGATTTATCAAATTGCTTGCTTAATTACATAATCACGAAGATGAAGGCAAAAGATAGCATAATTCAAAAATGTTATATGGTTCCCCAAAAAAATCGTCCATATTGCACATCATTAATAAACTTTCTGCTCACTTTATTTCGATATTATTCTATTAAAAATTTCACTTTTTACGAGTTGCTTCATTCTTGTAATCTCAAACAAGCGGCTCAAGGAGTATTTCCCTTAATTTACTCTTGAAAGCCAACGAATTCAAAGTATAATCGAACCTTTATTATGTATTGAAATTGTGTAAGGATTTTTTCTCGCTCTGCGTTCTCAATCAATTACTATAAGACGGAATCATTAACTTTTATATAAAAGTATTTTTCATATACCTTCCTTATTAATTGTAATGGTTAAGTCTTCTGGCAACGTTTTAGCCTAGCCTATGTGCTTTAGTCGATTAAGGGAAGTTAAACATTCCACTTAAATGGTTATATGGATTTTGACTAGTGTATTGTCAGTATGGAAGATTCTTCTCATTTTCCAAAGTGCCAAACCCGATGTGAATCGAGATCGCGCTGGAGCACCATCAGCATAAAACCTGGCAAGGTTTTTCCACTTTAAACCATTTTTCTCGAAGTAATCGCAAATTACTTTCATAACGTTCTTTCCTTTCGATGTAGAACATTTTGTAAGAAACTCGAGAAAGTCTTCATTTGATTGTTCGTTAACTTTCAATTAAAACATATTGAAAAAAATACAAATGTTTATGGTGACAACATCGTTGTGAGCACACATCTCAAGTGCTTTCATACGCTTGACGAGTGACTTTAGCATTAGAGCTACTCGTACGATACATTTTATACTTATTCACTGCACGCATACAAGTTGTTTTCACGTTCTTGTGACATTTTTTTTATTCGAGCTTTTCACTGTGCCGACAGGAGACCTTGTTGTCTTCTTGCTCGCCGCGTTTGCATTTTTTGTTAGTGCATAGGTTGTTGATCTGGTACATTTTCGTCTCTTGGATTTCTGCAATCCCTGAGGTTTCGGTTTAAAATGGCTTAAATTCCTGGTAGTTCAGTTCGAGAGTAGATTAATTATATATTCTTTGCAAGTAAATATTTCGCTCTCGCAATTTTGTTTTCCTTTTGCGTCCTTCTATTCCTACAACATATCTTTCTATAGTTTCTATAAAGCAAACATAGTATTCGACTATTTGTGCTGCTCTCACCAATTGTATGGATTTTTTGACTTGATACCTACACTTATCCAAGTTGATCGTCGACATGTGGTCGAAATGATGACTGAGAATGCGCAACCTTCATTTCGTGAAAGAATTTAATCTTATAATCCATATCCATTTTCTCCCCCCATGAGTAATTCTAATTTTCTTCTAATACAAATTTTCCAATTTTCGCTAGCAAACTACACTTCTGCGATGGGATCGAATATGTCTCAAGATCATGTGGATGATGATGGACTTTCTTTTTCACAATTGAACGTTTCCGATTTCTCTTGCTAGTGTACCTCTCACAGTCTTTATTGCTGTAGAACTGCAGCTGCATGTACATCACCACTGTGGCGACAGACATACGACTGGTATTGACTTCAAATAATTAAACAGCCTCAACTCCAAAGTTACCTATACGATACTATCGGATGAGTGTTATTTTTTATTTTAGGCCAATACATTAAAAGAGTTATAGAAAAAAGAATTTTAATATAAATAAAGTCTCCTCAAAAACTACCATAATGCACAAGTTGCATCACTAAAGATTTATCAAGAACTTTAAACAACGAAAACTAACTCACGAGATATAGTAATGTGAATGTATACTAGTGGGACTTGTTGACTTTCTTGAAATGAGATTCTTCTTGAAACAAAATTGTAGCCAAAAAACATTTCAAGAACTAAGAAAAGTAACGCGATATACAATCAGAACACACAGGGAGATAGATACTGAATGAACAATACCTAAGATGAGCATATGAATTACTATAGAAAAACGCGTGACGTTATGCAACATTCGAATGATATAAAAGAATATAATACATTATGATGTATCAAACATTTTGCTGTATCGAATTTCGACTTTAGACTCTCTGATTGTTCAAATAATATAATAAAATAAAAAATAACTATAATAAAAATATTTAGCTGAAAAGCCTTTTGACAAGAAACTCCAAATTGGATTATATTATGCAACTCTCAAAAAGATTCTGTATTAAACATATATGATCCTAATTACTCACTTTGTATATAATAAATTTTGAACACCAGTAAAATTGTAGCGATTTATATATATCATTTACTATATACAGATATATAGAGATATCATGATTGTTATCATACTATTATTAAAATAAATGTAATAAAGTAATATATATTATATAGTGTTTTATATAGATTTATGGTAGATGAAATATATAATAGTATGGTAAACAATGTTTATTCAAGTGATCTGATATATATTGTAATAATATGCTAGGTAAGCGACTTAAAATCTTAGACCTACATAGCGATGTTAAAATGGGTTACTGATATTTTCGAGTAATTACTTAGTCCCATACTATATGCTAGGTAAGATCGACTGTAAAATTTATATGTTTAATTGACACAGTACTATTAGTGTGAACTATAATGCAATATCAATAGGAAGTGGTGAAAAATATAGTATTAAATATATAGCCTAATGTTAAATGCCTACAATACAATTAACCTTTATAGGTTTATACTATTTATTTATAGTTTATAATTGTATAGCGAAGAAGGGTTACTATAAAATAGTATCTTGCATGATTTTTAGAGTTATACCGTATATATATATATTATTATACTATATAAGTGATACACTCTATCACCCTTATGTTCCGGACCCTTTTACGGAGAATAGACTACCTATTCCATTGAACAATTTTTATTGCGAAATATTTTGAGATCTTTCCAAAGCCTTTATATTACTTTATTATATTATATTATATTATATTTAATTAGTATTAACTATTATAATTTAATAATATTCTATTGTTATTTCATACTTATATATATTATTGCTTATTACTTCCATTATTGTTTTTAATGTGAGTCTACGAAATAATAAAAAAAGGAATAAATAAAAAATAAAACTCCCTCCTCCTGTCCGGACCCTATAGTGTTGTAGGTATATTATGCTTGATAAATAAACTTAGAGGCATTGAAGGCTACCATATTTCCTAACCTTCCGGTAATTAGACCACCTAGTCTCTTCACCTATATTGATAGTTATAAATCAATAAATAATATGTAGTTAGCTGAAATTGTAAAAGGTGGGGTGAACAATCTAAAACTAAATCTACCCAATAGAATGGTCGTCAGTAAAAGACTCTGCTTGAAAAGTATAATTTTACTCCCTAATTTTTACTATATATATATCTACACCTAGATAAGTATGAAAACTTGGATAAAATACCTATAGTTAATCTAAATAGAATGTGTCAATGTTTTCTAATGCCTTCTCTCACCATTATAATGACTAGAATATATATGAGGAGTTTGACTTCGTCTCAAGAATTCGCCAAACATGCATTTATATATTAAAAATTATTTCTTTTTCTTGCCTTTTGACAAAGCAAAGTCACCGATGATGTCACCAAGACATAAGTCTGTGTGATTTGATTTAACTTGTTGTCAAATTGTTATTAATCTGTATTGCACATGATGATGGACATCAAGTAGAAATGAATCAGGTTAGCAGCTTAGTCATTGAAAGCCATTTTGTGTGATGAACTATTTTAATTTAGTTTGAGACCATTTGTCATAGTTCGAAGCCTTTCATTATTTGTTAATCTCTGTCTATTGTAGTGATAAAAAAGATATGCTTGTCTCCCATAGGCAAATTTGTAGTAATATTGCCATCCTACAAAGGAACATTCTCAGAATTTGATTGACTTAGGATAATGTAGCAGTGCTTTATATGATGGTTTCGTACGGATATTATCATTTTAAAACAGTCATATGTTGCTCGGTTAGTGCATTGCACTGATGGTTGTCCGTATTTTTTCAATGTATGCAATAGGGTAGATACGGTACAATGTTTTAACATATATTTTTATGCCATGTGATTTTGAGTTCTCCGAGACTCAATATTAGTCTCATTCGTCGCATCTTAATATGCTGTACCGTTGTTGTGTTGGAGACAACTTCTTGCTACCATCTTCTTCTTGTAGCATCTAATGTTGTTTTAAGATAAGGTAAAATCTATAGTTTGAGCTAGATATTGAAGATAATTTACTGATGCCTACTTTCTCAGTGCCCTTGAAATCAAAATTTTCGATTTCTAGGATGCCTCCATCATAGGTCATAAATGTTTTGTTACTGACTTGTTCTCTTGGCGGAAGATTCTCTGAAAGATATACAATACTTATTCTTTGAACGACTCCTTTTAGATACTTGGATCTGCTTTTCTTATAATCAACATGAGGCAATCTGTCCTTTGCTTGTTTTTCAACCACCATAAGTCATTTGTTGTGTTAATATTTGGCACCTCTTCAGATTAACCTAATAATCCAAGTATTAATACCTTTGTCAGCAATATATTTATCCCTTTTGCCTTAAATAAATCTGGTCTAAGGTCATAAAATATTCTCCTGTGTTTGGTGTAGCAAATGTCGCAGCTACTGATATACCAACTCTTGTGAAAACCATCCAGCAAATGGTTACAATTATAACGACACAGAATATAATAAAAATTATCTAAATTCTAGTTCCTCTATCTTAAGTTATCATCAAATAGTCTCTCTTCGCGCTCTCGATTTCTTGTTTCACCTTCTCTTTGGCATTCAATATAGTTAACAAACTGAACAAGCAGAAAATATTTCGTCGCGTAATACTCCGTGAAAGTTCAATTGGACATTTGCTGGGCCCTTTGAATTGGAGTCTTCCCATTATGTGCTTAGACTGCAGCTTTAGGAACTTATTGATTGATTGATGGATATTTGAAGAGATAGAAACACAACCGAGAGCACTGCTTCTCCCTTATGTGTTTAAGATAGACTGTGCAATCACGATGATATCTATTGATCATTTCAATTAGTCCCATTTGAAATCATAATTTCCAATAAAAATTACCGATTTAAATAGGTATAATTTATTACAAAATATAAGAATTTGGCGAGATAGATATTTAGCTGACTATTAAACGAATCGTCAAATTTAAGTAAAAGCAAAATTTGGTTTGACTTGCCACAGGGCGAGTATTAATTTTCATTCTGTTACCTGATAGTTTGTTATTTAGTATATATTAATCATTTATAGATATAGTTCAATATCCATGGAAGTAACTCCTATTCAGAAAGTTACTGCAACATTATCGCGATTATGACAGACCCCTGACACAATTATAACTATTTCAATCATACTTAGTATACACATTGATTTTGTAAGGTAATCATGCACGGCGTTTTCGTTAGCATCTCTTTCATCTCCCAGTATATAAGAAGTTGAAAGAATCTATCTCTCTAGTCGTTTCACGGTTAGAAACGTTTCAAAATAGAGCTGAAGCCTCTTCATATCATGTGCGACTACCTTACACTCAGCCAAACCAATTGCTTTAATAACAGTAGTGCTGATTTTTCTACATAGGTGTGACATAGCTCACTGGAGAGGAAGTTTCTCCAGACTTAATAGAACTGGATGATATCCTGCTGTTTGTAAATCATTCCAAAATGATTTTTTTACTTTAATGCCCAATCAAGTTTGTTAGGATGCTGAATATGCATCACACTATTGAGATAGTATAGAATCGAGGGATAGGATGGTCATAGCACTGATCCTCAATTTCAAATTCTTTTATATGATTTGCCAGATTTATAGTCAAATTAAACTCCAGAAATTCTTACTACTTATGAATAATAATTTATATATATAAGTTATATATTAATGGATACATAGTATTAGTTATATATATATAATATATATATATATATAATTGTTATTCAGATATTTTCATAAAACCTATATAAAATTTAATTCAGTATAGGATAACCCAAAGACTTATATTCATATTTAATTTCAATATATATTCGATATTTATGCATCTTTTTAAAATTGTCTGGGAGTCATTGGTTATACTTTATTTATTTTATTATGATAGGGGATAAATTTACTACAGTTAGTTACTATTATATATTAATCATCATCTTATATATATTATACATAAATTTGAAAAAAAAAAAAAAACATAAAAAATAAAAAAAATAATAATAAATAAATATATAGAGATTAGCATTCGGAATTTAATGGCTCGTTTTCTTGCGTAGTTTTTAATTTAATATAGTGAATCACAATTTTTGGATAATTCAGTGTTCACCGTGGATTTATTTCACATATTGACAAGATTAATTTTATTAATTTCATATGTGTGTTGAGTGCTTCTAGTCTAAATCTTTTACGTCCTTACATTTTTTTTAAATTTTTTGAGTCATCTTCCTGGGGTTTAAGTGTGCGGATTATATGAATCTTCGATTGAGGTTACCTAGGGGAGGACTATATCATAGGGGATTCTAATTATTAATATATCAAAAATAATGAATTAAATAAAAATAAAATTTTTAATTATATTATTAGATATAAATAATATCGATAAATAATTACTCTTTTATTTGTATTACATGCTACTCACTAATTATATAATATATATATATAAATAGTCTGATCTCCATAACTTTGGTAATACTTATTACTTTTATATAGATATATAATAGGTATTACTCTGCAGAGTTTATATCCATTAAATTAAGTCACTTAATTATTCTTAATAATTTTGTAGATCTATATATTATTTAATATATATTATATTAGCGTTAATCTACTATTAAATTTATTAATGATTTATATTAATATTTTACTATATAATTTTATTTCTTATGTATATATATATATATACTTTTAAATAGTATATTATTTTTATTATATCCAGATTAATTATACTATATATTTTTTCTATATTGTGTTTAGTTTTATTATATTAGTCGATTTTTCGTTTGACTAAAAATAAAGATGCCTAATGACAGACTTGTAATTAGTTACATATATATTTTATAATTCCATTGCTATTCTTATCTGCATATATTGTTGTGTATTCTAGTATATTTGATTATTTAATGAAATTCGTAAGTCCTTTTTGGAAAATATTCTTTAGCATTATGTCACTTCCCTTTTTGCATTTATGCATTTCTCAGAATGCAGTTAATATCGTTAGTATAGTGATATTATACTGGGGCTCGAGCCGACGACGGGGTGGCGTATGAGAGACCCGATTGCTCTGCCTTATACATTTGTGCGGCATTTAGCATTCTGAGTGATTTGGTATTAATACCTATCTAAAAGAGTTAATAATGTAACTCAGATTGGATATAATAAAGTGTAATTGCAAAGAAATATTTGACCTGTCCTCCAACGGCTAGAAGCGCTATTAAATTTATTCTTTTATATAGATCGTAGAAGGAATACTTTGAATTTTTGTGGTGTTGAAATGAGCTTTATATTGCAGTACCATAGGGATTAATATCTGCGATTAAAAAGATCGTTGCCAGAGTACGGGTCTCTCGGCCTTCCGGTGTAGATGACGGGGGGACTTCGTCCCCCCTCTGCTTCCCCGTCGGCTCGAGCCCCCTACAAATTGATGTCAAATAAACAAAAGAATATTTAAAAGTAATTTGCATGAATTAAAAAAAAAAATACGATGATTTTTAGGTTCAACACTATTTTAATAAACACTTTTATCTAAATAAAATTCTTTGAAAAGCCTTTAGATTTTCTTACTTTATTATGGCAATATTCACCGTATATTAATATGTTCTGTTTGTTTCCAACAAAGTCGGCAGATCTTTATATAAATGTTTTGTTAAAAAACTATATAAAGATAAAATAGTAGGAGTTAGATGTATATTTTAATTATATTTCTACAATGTTCTTATATATTATACCAATATTGTTTTAATCCTTGCAATCTCATTATCTATTATTATTATATATTATATATATCGTGCTGGTTCCCTAAGTACATTATATTCTAATATACTCAATAGCAAATATTGTGCTAAATACTTAGAATCTACTATATGACAAATCCATAATGCTGATGACTTTGATTATCGTAGATAAATTAATTATTTACTAGGTTTTACTAGTAAGAACCTTATGAATAAATCATATTATATTATACTCACTATTATTCGGACTCTACCTCACTCTTGGTCTAGTTGGTTATAAATAATTATTTAGATCCATTGTATGAAAACACTTTAAATAATCCAGTATTATATATATATATATATATATATTATATATTATATATTATATATATAATAGATAGGTGCGGGAGTTTAGATTTAAGTGTGTGAGGTAATGAGGGATATGCTTTTTTACAATATAGGTGATTATCACAACATTTGTGTGTCTGATTAAAAGAGAATCAGTCCAACTCTCTTCACTATTATCAGTGTGTACTTCCTTTTCATCTCTTTTATTTTGTTTAATTGATAATTTTGACACGTTTTGTTTTGAAGTGTCATTTAATGTTTTTATTAACCTAATAAATTCACATGGTACTAATAAAAGTTTGATTTTCTTTTTTCTTCACTTTTATTATCAGAATCAGTGTCAACTAATTTAGTTTTTTATTATCAATGCATATTGTGTTACATAATACTAAATCACTATAGATAATATATTAGACTTGCGAAAAAACGAGCCATTTAAAGTTCTACATTTATAATGAAACGGCACATCTATCTTTTGAATATAAAAGATTGTAATATTATATAACTGCTTATATATAATAATTAAATATCCTATAGTATTTATATTCTATATACCAGCTATATAGATTCTTTATATAATGTATACTATATCAGTTTCTAGATATATAATATCTATAATTTACTTGATTATTGTCATTAAACTCAGAAGTATAGGCTCATTTAATAACTATTATATAATTAATAGTCATGAATTATGTATTAGATACAGATACTGTGACTAGTTTGAGAGTGAAATTAGTAGTAATACGGTCCATCACAAGGTAATGTACTAGCATTACAAAACCTAGAAATCTCGCTAAAGTTTCCCTGATAACAACATTGCACTGCGGTGTCTTATGAGCTCTCATGTTCTGTTGTTAAATGATTACTAATTGAAAAATTAATTTTTTTAGGCTTTAGTTAGGCTTGGGTTAAAGTTATGGTTATAGAGTATAAGCTTAAGTTAAGGTCTAGTATTTACAGAGTATGAGAGTTTTGTAGGTACTAGAGGTTAAAGTTAGGTTAGTAAAAATGGTACATTGCACACGAGTGTAGTCTAAAAGTTAATCTCAAAAGTATAAATAAGTTTAAAGAAAACAATTTAATGAGAAATATATAAATTATATAAATACTATATTATAATTTTTAAATAAAGTGGAGAATACTATAAAAAAGCTATATTAATAAGTACTAAAAAGCTCACTCACCATTATACTTCAGTTATCGATGCCCGCAGTATAGATATATTCGTTTTCCCCAGCTTATCTCAGTACTGCTCAGTTCTACTCTTGATTACTATAATAGATAATCATCTATACCATATTCACTACCTATATGATATCCTGGCCGTAGGGTTTTATTAACTATTTTATATATTTTTCTTTTATTTTATCGTTTCGTATCTAAACTTATTTGGGCCCCCATCTACCGCGGGGCCCTAAGCCTATAGCTTTTTTACTTATACTGGTAAACTTCCGGCCCTGATTTTTATATCAGACTATATATTTATATATATATATAATAATATATATATTATTATATATATATTATATATATATTATATATGATATAATATATATATATATATTCTCTATTACCTCTTCTATGTTAAGTTCTTTTGTTTATTTATACTTATATAAGTATTTTGAAATAAGTATAAAATATATTTATATGACAACTGATATAAAGCTAGGGTGACAGATCAATAAAATGTTTCATATGTAATAATTTTTACTTAAAGATTATTATTTAAAATTAAAGAAGAAATAAAATTAATAAGTAGTCTTCAGAACCCTGGGTGTGAGAATGGTATCATCGATTTGTTATCTTTTGATTAGTTTTCACAGCGCATCTCATAGGGGTTCTATTACCACCGGTTGGAACTACTTGAGAGATCTATCATTTTTAGCGACATCTTCTGGAAGTGTTGGAGGAATCATCTCATTCAATTCTCATCCTGTTGTAGTGTGGATGAAACAGATATCACTAATTCTGTTATTTACTCATCTTGCTCGCCTAAGTACATTCCCTATCCTAAGTCACTAGCACTCTATCCATATATACAGCGCCGTCTTCACGTTTTCTGTTATGTCATTAGAGATAAATAATCCGATACACCCTGATATTTTTTACTTAACTTTCATTTATTTCTAATGTTTGAGGCTCCAACAGCAAATCCTTTCTTTTCTGTCTCCTAACTAGTGCGTATCTTCTTTAGTTTTGCATCAAAATCTGCTCTTCTCTCTATCCTTCTCTCTCTCTCTCTCTTCTCTCTCTCTCCTTCTTATCATCCTCTCTCTATTCTTCATACTCTCTCTCTTCTCTCTTCTCTCATGTGTTCTCTCTCTATGCGTACCTCTGATAATACATGCTGATATATGCGCCGCGATTAATTAAGACATGCTGTTGATGTATATCTAGCATTGGTAATTATCTGAAAGATATGCTTTACCCTTGACTCTAAAGGTGGTGTGCATGTAAATCGCTGAATGTGTTTTTCCCATTCCCGCCTGAGCAAGTTCATTCTATCTACATGTAAATCATTTCTCCTGGTCAAAATTCATAGTTCGTTCTTGTTTGTTCTCGCGCATTCAGGCTAGAGACAGTGCGAACAGGGAGTGGAAATTCTATTTGAACTCAACTTAATTTAATTAAGTAGACGTAGCTGGTGCTCGAGATATTGAAGCAAGCGTTCGTTTAGTAAAAAAAGTGTGCCTAAACCTTATGGTTTTTGCTAATTGACTATCTTTCTTGGTCTACTGTCAAACGCTATATTTCTGAATATCTATATCTTCCCTACTCTATTTGCTTTTGATCGTTTTGTCGCACTTATTCGCCTAATTTCTTCTTAGCTTCTGTTTTTCCTCCGTTGCTCAACCACTAAATGACTCCAGGCAATTCCTCCGCCTTCTCCTCCCCTTCACGGTAACCAAGGCCTGTGTTAACATATATGATTGGGTGCATGAAGCTCCTTGAAATCTAGATGAACGTTAGAAATGTCAACTTCTTCCAGAGTTATTTAGGGAGGGTGAGTCTAGGTAGGCACCGTATTACTTAGTTTCGATTTACACTCCTGTGAGCTCAAGTTAAACACTATCGAGTGTTGGGGCTGAAGAGACATCTAAATAATCCAATATTTCCGAGTGTAATTATTGAATATATTAATTTTTTCTGAATGAGGCAGGGATGTATTATATCTAATTGACTATATTGAAAAACATTTTCTAATGTGACTAGGAATATTATTGCGCTATTCTTCCTTGTTTTTTGACAGAAAATCAGCTAATTACTTTGATTTCAGTCACGCTATAGATTTTACTGGAAGATATGTTTTCCTTATCTCTAACTAGATTTTACTCGTATATCTGCTCCTATAAGAGACTATTGGATTAGTTTTGTCTGATTATTATTACATATTCTGTTATTGTTGATTATAGAGGGTTATGGATATGCGTACTGCTCTTCGCAACTAAATATATTCTTATAAATGATAAATCTCTTTAATTTTTGCATTAATTGCAAATAAATTTGAATGTCTTTCTATAATTTTTTGTTTAAATGCAAACAATCGCAGATGATACATTTTGACTCTATTCAGACCTTGTCTATTTTACTAATACTATAATGGACTCCTTGTTAATAGTGGGTTTCCTGTTTCTTCTTATCACTTATATTCCATCTTTCCACCTGAGTAACGATATCTTCAGATGTTCATTTAATATTTATTGCTATAATTTTATTTTTCAATGTTACTATGGCTGTTTTTTTATCACTACTGTTCTACTCCTACTCATTTCAAATCTGATCCTGGGCACGAATTGGTTAAGCGTTGAATATTATGACATTTTGAATTTTCACTAACTAATAAGTAGGAGTTCATAGATATGATTGATAATCCTTTAATTTTGGCATATAATACAATTTCATTTAATTGAAATATTGGCGCTCAAAAGTAA
>JABUQX010018563.1:27500-31167 GCA_015478945.1 Trachelipus rathkii
CTATGAAACTCGACAGAAGTTCTAAACATAGTAAACGAACGATTTAAAGAAATAATAGTATTATAAATAATTAAATATAAATATATTATATATAAATATATATATATATATATATATATATATATATATATATATATATATATATATATATATATATATATATATATATATATATATATTATATATATATATATTATGAAAATATTAAGTTAAAATAAGAATTAAAATAAATTGACTTTAAAATTAATATAAAAAAATTAGAAAAGTTTTTCTGCTCGTCTATTAATAATTACTTCTTTTTTTTTTCTTTCTTTTTTTTGGCAATTCCTGGAAATCTGAACAAAATTGGGCAGAGTTTCTTACTGAATGAGGCTAACCTTAAATACATTAGGTTATATATATATATATATATATATATAGTATATATATATATATAATATATATAATAATATATATATATATAATATATATATATATATATACTATATATATATATATATATATATATAAAAGATCCAAATATTTCCATAATAAAAATATTTTAGATTATAAATTGTCTATTATATATATATATATATATTATATATATATATAATATATATTATATATGTATATATGTATGGTGTGTATATATAAATATAATTTTTTATGTATATATATTTTTATATGTATATCTATAATATATATATTATATATATATATATATTATATAATATAATATATAATACATAATACATATATATATTACTATATAATATGTAGAGTTTTTTATATATAAATATATATATATATAATATATATAATATATATATATATATATATATATATATATATATATATATATATATATATATATATATATATATAAGTAATATATGTATGTATGTATTATATATATATATATATATATATATATATATATATATATATATATATATATATTATATATATATATAATATATATATATATATATATATATATATATATATATATATATATATATATATATTATAAATGTTTTAATCATTTTATTTTTATAAAAATTTATAACTTTTGTTCTTGATTAAAAAATTCTATTAAAGGTAGTTATCAAATTATAATCTAAATCTGCTATCAATAATATATTTTTTAAATGCATTAGGTTAGTCTAGAATCCTATAGTAATTTATTAGTTTATAATTAAATGATTAAAATAATTTTTATGTCTTAACGTACATGGGTGTGTGGGTTACCTTTTTTAAAGTCACTATAGATATCCTATAATTTCAATTTCAAAGAAGAGTATTTTTTGAAATAACATTTTTTTTAGACTAGGTTGGATACTTGAGACCTGGAAGCAAACTTTTTTAAACACAATTTACAAGCAAATGGTTTTTAAAACTTTAAAAAAATAAAGGTACAACTAAATTTTTTACATTTTTCCCTAAAGGGGTTTTCTACATATTGTTTTGGCTAGGGTCTTCTACTTCGATCGATCCACTTCTTTTCAGGGGTTAAAATATAGTGATTGGTGCTATGGAGTTGAAAACTTCAGCACTTCTTAAATAGCCCAGTTTACCATCTGTCAAGTTTTAAGTAAAAATATTTCTAAGTTCCAAGGAAGATTCTGCAGTTATACCTTAAAATTGCTAAAATACTATGACTATTCAGTTCGTAATACCTGAGTATAACAAATTAAATAATTACATTTAGAATCTTTACCTATTTATATTTTAAATATTATCAAAAAATATAGTGACAATTTTTTACTCTACATCGTTTGACCAATTTGCTTTACACTTAAAAACTAATACTGTAGTTTCAAATTATCCCAATGTTACACCTTCAGCGAAGACCAAATATAGAAATGTTTTCAGGATGAAACACTTATTGATATTTGCAGTAGCTACAGAACTGACAGAAAGCTTGCTTAGGGAGATAAGCAATTTATTTTTCTAAAAAGATAACAGGGAAAAGGAAACAGCCAGAATATTATAGAAAGGTGAAGTTTTGAGTTACGTGTTTTCAAAGAATAAATTGTACTTCGTGTTGATTGGATAAATGAAGAAATTAATTTATTTAGGATCTTGAAGAAATTGGACTTTTGAGGCATTAAAAACAAACACCATGTTGATAAAATAGGTCAACGGTCAGTTGGTCTCAATGAAGGCTCATTGTCTTACAATTAAGAGTATTTTACCGTATTTATGGATGTAATTGAAGCTTTCTGGAATGAAAAAAGTAGGTCAGAGTCATCGGGTTAAGAGCGGATACGAATGACATATCAAGTCATTAATGAAAAGTAGAAAGAGAATAGGGGGTGGAACAGAACCTTGAATACTACTACTATTAATTGAACAAAAGGGTGAATGGTGTGCCATTTACAATAGCTGTTTTACAGAATGGCTGGAAAGAGCAAGAAGTATAGATATAAAATGGTGGAAGTTTAGAATTCAAAACTTTGTTACAAACTCTATCAACGCTTTTGAAATATTCAGTAGCTATAACAACAACAAAATATATATAGCTTGCATACATTTCACTTTTTTCGATTTGTAATAGAAATTCATCGACATATTTCATATTAAAATTTGTATAGCATCGCAGAATCTTCAAATCTGCTATTTATGGACATTAAATACCAACATTTGTATATGTTACATAAAATCTGAGATTAGATATATTCAAGTACAGAGACCTCGAAAACCATTCACGAAAAAAAAAAACAAAAAAAAAAATTTATAAGCTATATCACAAAAAAATTTATAATATATAGCTATATGATATTACTATATATATATATATAATAACACTACCGTAACTATTATATATATATATATATATGTATATATTATATACAGTACTATATATCTTAAAAATTTAGGATATTAAAAATAAGGCCTATACTTCAAGAAAAAAATATTCTAGCATTAAATACTACATGCTTATTTCAACATACTTCCGAAAGAGTAACTGATTAAAGTTCTTCGTACATTAAGTTAGGTTTGAAAACTTCTGATATCTATTGTTGTAGCAAAGCTCATCACAAGCCACTCGAATCATGCTTTGAGTAATATTCAAGAAGATTGCAAGGAATACCCAAAGGATAGAATAACTTGTGAATCCAAGAAGGTCTGATGACAAGACACTGATGCAGCGAATGTGATCCTACTGGTAGCTTGCTGTTGATGCATAATCGGAAATGTATTTTGACTTGTTGGAGACTGGAGAATTTTTAAAATGGAAGCTTATTATTTATTGTGAATTTCAATATATATTTATGATATGATAATACTATATATATGTATATTATACATTATTATAATTACTTAAGTATACATTTCATAAGATACAGATATATATATATATATGGTATATAGAGTACATACCTGTATATATATAGATATATTATATATATATATACTATATATATATATAATATATCATATAAGAATATATATATTAATATATTATAACATATATTGCTATTAATATTATATTATATATATTAGTCTTATTTTGATGTAATTTTTAAAAGGACATTACCATAGAGGTGTTGTTCCCCATTTTTTTCTTCTCCCGATCATGAGATCTTCAGTCTAAGTTTTTGGGTGTCAATAGATCTGGAGCGCAGAACTGTGAAGTAACAACCATTACTGTCAATATAATTTAATTTATATTAGCAAA
>JABUQX010018564.1:0-30000 GCA_015478945.1 Trachelipus rathkii
TGGTATGAGCGTTGCCTTTGCTCCAATCAAATATCGTAGGGTTCAAATAGTCAGGTCACGCGAGCCTTGTAAGCTTAGATCATCTGCGACCTCGTATAACCGCACTGCACTCCGCGAGGTCCCAGCACCTAGGCACGTTGCAGTACTTAGAACGAGGTCGGACGGCTCATCATTAGCTGTCCCTCTTTGTGCTATCTGTAAATGGACTAAGTTAATTTAACCAACGGACCGGAAATGTACTCCACGTCAACACAGTATCGCGGCGCTCCCCTCAGAGGGCGGCATTAGTCTCAACAATGATACTCTAACTGAATCTCAAATCTCCCAGCTTGATCGACCGCGTTAACGTCCAATTCCCACATCTCCACAGTAGGTGCTATGGTCCTATGGGAATGTCTTTGATAACATAATGATATGAAATATCAAGCCGTTTTTGACAATTGGACTCTTCAACTCATTTCCTTTCACCTTTTTCATTTTTGCTTCGAAGTAATTTCATCTTAAGTATTTTTATTATGAAATTCTTTATCAAATCCTCGACAATAAACAACTATATCGCGCAACATCCGCGAGGAGCACATATCGGATGCCGGCACCTTTAATAATGTGCGGATTAATCAGAGCACCTCAACTCTCGGATCGCGTATTCAGATTCATCACATAATTATATATATATATATAGTATATGAAAAATTATATACCAGCAGAATAACTAATAGCTCCAGCTATAAAATAGTAATAGGTAGTGAGATATTATAATATTATATTATAGAATACTATATATAAAATATAGACATATACTATACTATATATATATATTAAAAATATAATAGAAAAGCACGAAAGCCACATGCATGTAACTTTAAAACTATAACAGTTACAGGAAATAATAACATTCTCTTGATCAGCAATTAATATTCAAATCATCAAATTTAAAGAAAATAAATATATTTAATTCTATATTTATTAAATAACCACCTTAAATATTAGATAATCTTCACGATCTGGCAGACGTAACGCTTCCTGAGTGACAACCCATTCATAATATCGTAATAACGACCGCATGCACCAAAGATACCAAATAGCTGTTTCTTGTTTATTTGCCTTGGAGAACAAAGTGATTTTTTGTCTTTTATTTCCTTTTAAGGTTCAGCCGACGTACCACCACCAGTAGGGGAGCTAACCTCGTCCCCGACACGCCGCAGAACCCCGACTTCTGTGCCCCATCTTTGGTTGTTACCCGTTGGGTATCCTTTAGTAAAAAAGAAAAAAAATCCTTCAACATTTTGGCACCAATTGCCGCTCCCTCCTAGTATTGAATTTTATCTCAAAAAACAGTACATAAATATAAAAAGTATATCAACATATAAACCGCTTAACTAATTTTAAATTTTTGAAAAAAGCTAGTATTTTTTTCATTTTTCTTCATATTTCATGGTAAAAATGTCTCCCTGATTAATAAATGATATTTATTTCCTGTAGCTGTTGTAGTTCTTTAGTTACATGCATGTGGTCTTTCGAAGTCCGAAAATTGTAAAAATAGTTAAGATATATATATAACATATTTATATATGTAATAATATATATATATATACTATATATAAGTGAGTTATATATAAATAGGTATATATAAATAGTGTATATATAATAGATGCATATATATATATACATGAGTTATATAGGATATATACTTATATATATATGATGATTATTCTGAATATACATAAAAGTGATCTCTCTACAAACTCTATATATGGTAAAGCTTACTTAACGGTCACACAGAACGGGGCGTCGGATCCAAAAAAAAAAATCCCACCCAAGAATAGCGACTTTGTGGAGATGCCTACATAAATACATAGTTCACGGTGGATAATCAGGTTGTAGCGTAAGAGGTAGGTTAACTATGTGATAGCTTTAAGTTAGGTTACGTATAGGACTAGTTAGTGACGTTATGCTTAGGTTACAGTCTACCTGAATAAACCAAACTTATAATAAAAATAAATTCATTCCCCGGATAACATTTTTTTTAGTCAAAGGAAGTCTACCTGCGAATTAGTTTTTGATCCAACGTACCCCTTCCGATGCCGTTAAGTACTTTAGCGCAATAATATATATTATATCATATATATTATATAAGCATAAGGGCTATATGGAGAACTATAGAATATGCATAATCAAATATACGAATATATCACTATAAATATATCTATTATATACAAAGAGTATATTATTATAATATACTATTAATATAGGTATATAGTATAAACCTTAGTGGTGGAACGTTACTTAACGGGCACATCCGGAAAAGGACGTTGGATCAACAAAAAATTCGCAGGTAGACTCTAAAAGAGTAAACACTTCTAAATGTTTCAGCGGGTGCATAGATGAAATTTATTTTTTTTATTAATTTTTTTTATTGAAGCAGGTAGTACTAACCCCTAGCTTCCATAAACGTCACCCTAACCATAGCCTAACGTAACCTAACTAACTTACCTACTTTAACCTAACCTCTTACCTAACCTGATTTCACCCCATATAATATTGTATACATAATAAGAATAATACTATATACTACTATATATTATGCGTGGTATTGATATAATATACATACCATAGTAATGACAGTATATAAGTATATATACACTATATATATACATATATATTATATATGTAAAAATCACGAGGTATATGCGACGGCTGAGTTGCAATCGTATCTTTCTCCAACTATTTCTCTGCCGATAAGCAGGCTTCCCACTCCTTTTATATGCTCTTTAATTTGTGATAAGAACTGTGTGTAATATTAACCAATCTATGCATAAATATTTAAAGTTGATACCTGAAATATTCCATATAAATTTACTAGATTTGTGTTCAGCTACGGATTCTCTAATTCTTCATTGTGTTTAGAGGTTTCAAAGTAGCATTGATAATATCACTCTCGGCCTGAGCGCCCACATGCGCTTCCATAATTCAACCCTACCGCCTCAGTGCGAGTAAAGTTTGTTCTAAGTCATCAGATCATGGGGATATAGGAAAGTTCTTTGGTACGTACGTTTTACCTTCAAAATGCATTAAAATTTGGTCATGGAATTTAGCTTCTTAAAAAGTATGAATTTTAGTAAAACATATCTTACTTGTCCATATGAGGTAGTTTCATTTTAATAAAATCCCATTTTTCATTACAAACACGAAATGAACAGCTAGTTGACTCTACAGTCACGAAAATTGTACATTGGTAGATACGAATTTTGGACAATCATCCAAATTCTAAAATGACTTCGAAGCACTGAGTAAATAAGAAACAGTCAAAACAAGCCAGTGTTGGACTCCACCTAAGACCTATAATTTTTTGGAAGTTGCTACCCACGCTTAAAGAGGAAATCAATTATGAATGGTTGGTGACATATTCACCCTTGGCTGAAACCTACCTCCAGGCGCCTAAATGGAGCATTTTGCGAAGTTTTGTGATTTATTTCCACCAAATAAAAGTTCGGTCCGAGGGGTTTTAGGCTCTTATAATAATTAAGACATTTCACTAAATATAAAGATTGTTCATGCGGTTTGTAAGGACATACCAAACACAGATGGCATAAAACTGCTTTGAAGCTGGCAGGTTGTTCCTTTATACAGACTGCCGGTAGACATTCAATTAACCAGCATTCTAGTAAAATCAAAGAAGAAAGATAGAAAAAAATATTAAATATCCTTAATCATCAATTAACAATGTGTGGTATTCATGGATAACGCCACACTATTACCGCTTCGTGTAATGCATCATGATAGGTAGTGAGTGTGTGCCAAGATTAAAATGTGCCGCTTACAATAGATGCCTGCGAAAATCAGTCCTATGGATAAAAACCATTTGAAAAGGGGGACCACCGAAAAAAATGCACATACCAATTAGTTCAGATTCAGAAATAAAAGAAAGATTCATCTATGTATGGTACTACGTATAAAAGAAAGCATCCTTAATAAGGTAAAGGAGCGTGTGCGTTTAGCTTACTAGCAGATGAAACCGCTGAGTATTTTTTCTGGAAAGCGGAACCAATTATCCATAGGGTTACAAAAATATTCTTCGACAAAGATCAAACGATGAAGTCAAAGAAAGAATTTATTGGTGTCTCTATTATTAGAACTGTAAGCGCTTGACGCAAAAACCATTGCCGCGTAAAGAAAGCCATTGATCGATTTTGTCAACCAAGGAACTTATCCGCACAAATGACGTGGGCTTGTGTTCATCTCGATGGACTCCTGTTGCTACGACTAGTGTACGGGCAAAGAAGAGGAGGTGTCCAAGCAAATGGATAATTGCGTGAAAGAATAAAAAACACTATTGTTCTTTCCATTGCTCTTCACACAATACTAAATCTAGTATAATGATCTTTGAACACAAGCATACAGAATCCGTAATACTAAGTCGGGGGACCCGGATCCTCAAACTATAAAGGAACATATTAGTTTTCTTTTTGACGGTCGGTTCTGATAAGGAAAATTAATGCCAAAGCATCCCAAGCCTGTGCCAGAACAGAATATATATCCAACACAAGTGCATCAGAGTGTTCAAGAGCACATTTGTACGAATGATGCTAATCATTAGAAACCCTTTTATTGAAGAAATAACCGTCAACAAGACAAAAAGCGTTTTACAGTTCCATCAGCGGCTTCCACTGATATAAAGTCGTCCATTCATTATGTCTCTCCATGATATTTGATCGCCGAAGTACTCTGCGAATGTTAGAGCCAGTTGTAACATGCCCTCGCAATCCAAGAATGGTCAGTATCGTCAAAACCTCGCAAGCACTAGCTTAACATAATTGTGGAATTTTAGGACATCTGGAAAGATGAAGAAAAAAAATCACGATGAAGTGTTAAAAGAAGCTAAATCAAATGCGCGCGAGAATGGGACTCCTGGATCTGAATATACACGGATGTTGGTCAGGCAGCTAGGTCACCGCAGCTAACGCATCCGCACGTAACAAACAAAAATTCCACGGAGTTCTGGAGGAAAGATCCTTAATAATTCCCCGTATCTGGATTCTAGAACCTCTTCTTTGGCCAATTACGGTTCAACTGTGAAACAGATTACTACCTGCTTATCTGCCAGTTGAAACGTCATATCTACATCCTGTCCACATGAACTACTCCATAACATTCGAAATGAGTTAAACCGAAAAAAGACAGCTTCACTTCATTATAGTCTTTTACCACTTAGAAGGCAGTTAGAAGAAGAAGCTAGTAACTTTCCTTTACAAGAAATTTCCGTGCAAGGACAAAAACTGCCTTAAGTCTGAAGAACCAAAAGCATCTTCGTTGTCTCCAAGCTCTTTTAAAGAGACTGAACCTTCTTCCGTTGACGAAAAAGGCTTGATGATTACTACTCGCCCAGCCATGCACCACCAGTACAGTAGAGCGCTCTTTCAGTACTCTGCGAAGGATCAAGACTTGGCTACGAAGTACTATGGAAGAAGACAGGTTTATTAAACGGGCTGGCAATGATGAGTGTACCACAGAAATTGAGTTTGACTAATTAGGTATTATTTTAATTCAAACAGTAGTGATAAATTTTGCCCTTGAACCAATGAAAAAGTTACTTTTTCTAATAAGTGAGTCCACTTTGCTACTGCTGTATATTGTGAATTTGTCCCATCAGTTTGCAATACTTGTTTTTGATATTCTCATTGCTTTAATAGAAATCCAAATTTTTTTACACAAATTATAATCACCGCTAAATTTATCCATACAAATGTTCAGTTTATGTATCGTCGTCTTATTATGATAGTTATATAGTATATATAGCTATAAGTTATACAGGTTATTATAGTATTATATATAACAATATTATATAATATATACTATAAATAAATATTATATAATATATGTTATGAGTGATATATATAAGAAAAAATGGGAGTAAAATAATATAAATAATATATACTTATTTACTCTATTTGATGTATTATATATAAGATAATATATTATACTTATATTTATATGTAGTATATATTATCATTATATATATATAGAGAAATCCACTAGTATATATATATATATATATAAATATTGGATATACTATATGATAATTTATATAATATATCATACTATATATATATTAATGAAGTTAATATAAGCTCTATAAAAATTTTAAGCTGCCCCCCCCATCTGAAGCTGGGCCGACGCCCAGGTATAAATATAGATATATATATATATATAATATATATGATACTAGCAATTACTTATATTATACCCTATAATATATATTATAAATACTATCTATATATATATTACTCGTACTTAATATAATAATCCTCTTATACCGTAGTAGTACCGAGTATATATATAATTATATTATACTAAATTATAGTATTATATTATATTCAGGTCAGGCATCCTCGAATTAGTTAGACCTCACACTTAAAATACGTGACTATAGCTACATAAAAAGCTGAATTTACATCTTTTTGAAATCAGCGAAAAACTATTTTATATCGCACGGAAAGCCTTAAATAAACATATAAACGCCAATTCAAGAGGCAACTTATAAAAGGCAACATATAAGAATCCAAGTACATGATAATAAGAGTAGGGTTAATGGTGTACGCACACATTCTCGCTGGTTTCATGAAGAGAGACTTCTACAGAGTCTGCCCAATACTCTCTCTTTTCACCATCCCTAAATGCACACCACACACCACAACACAACTATTATCACACACACCTCTCTCTTCTTCTCTCACTCTCTCTCTGCGCCGAAGAATCAATAATACGTATTTACCTACTATATATAAATGAATATAGGTCTAATGTATGAAATAAATCTACAATATATTATAATAGTATACCCTAGTGAGTATATACATCATACTATATTACCTATAAACCCTGGTATATATAAATAGTGAGTATATACTAATATATGATATAGAAAATAATATATATAATATTATATCATATTATATATATGATGTTGGGGCGAAATGAATTTTTTTTTTTTTTTTTTGGTGACAACCTACCCTATATCATTTGTTATTTTTATTTTGCGGCCTTGAACGTATTGCTTATTGCTAAGATGTTATTTTAAATAATAAATATATATAATTAAAAATTGAAGGTTATTAAGGGTTTAAAACCCATAAATACTGTTTTCCGATTCAAAATGAGAAAGGCACAATTATAGACACATGTCCATTTGAAAACTAAACAAAAAATAAACTTTGAATAATAAATTTTGAATATATTATAAAAGAAATTACTCAAGTTTTTATAAAGTTTTATGGATTTCTATTATTATTTCTAATTTTTTCTTCTACATTTATGAGTAATCAGAAATTTTGAGTAACTATTTTAGTATAAAATATAAATAATAACTACAAGTTTAAATTATATTTCAAAGATTTAAGAATAACAACCTTCATATTTTTTACTTATTGTGATGTCTTCAGGTGAAAATTTTTTTATAGAATAAAATCAATAGCAAATCATTTAAAAGATGTTTGCAAGTCTTAAAACAATAGCTTTTAGTTTTTAAAATTTATTTTGATATGTTCAGTTGCAAACAATTTGCAGTATACTTTAAACTGAAAATTGGTAATACCTCACAAGATTAACTTAAATCCCACAGTTTTATTATCCTCCTCCTATCTTGCTGAGCCTATACCCCTCGACTTCCCGCAGCACATGGCTATGTTGAGAACTTGGCTAAGACCTTCATATAACTATACTTATACTATGATATTATATAATTATATACTATATACGAATTATATATATACTATTATGATATATCTTACTATAGCATATACTACTAGTCTAGAATTTATAACTAAATAGGTATCATACTATATAATATTATACTTATATATTACTATACTATATAATTATATATCATGTATATATATATAATTATACTATTATATATATAATCAATATAAGTAAGTACTTAATATAAAAGTATACTTATAGTATAATATATATCTAATATGGTAATACTATACACTATATTATATATATATACATCAACACCTATATCTACTATATATAAATCATTATAATATATACTATTCTCAGTTACCTTATATATATAATACTATAGTAAAAATCTGACTAATCAGTGTTTAATTGTTACATAGATATATAAATAAATTTTAAAAAGTAATTAAGTATTCAATAATTCTATATTATAAAATCATATTATGCTCTTACTTGCTTAATTATAAAAATCCTTTTATATTGATATATAGTCACTAATTAGAATTCTTCTGGGTTATCTATTTTGGTTCATACTTCACAACCTATTTAATTCAGAATCAGCTAGTCCTTTTATAAGTGAGAACTTTGAAGGAGTTTGATCGATATTAATTCTTGAATTTCTGAAGAAACAACAAACAATCGGATGTTCGACCAACATTATTCACAGATGGTACTAGACAAACTCTAATTGGGCAAAATCGACTTTAATTGGAATTTTAAATAAAAGCCATATAATGAATGCGTGAACAAATATCGGGAAAAGCCAACTTATCTTTTATTCAACAAAAATTCTTGGCGAAAAGAAGAAAAAGGTTTAAAATTATCAACATAATCTTTTTCTCTTTTTCAACAAATGACCAGATATAATATAATAGAGTAATTGTTATTACAAATATATGCTTAATCTTATAGGATTATACTATACTCACTATTAGGGCTATCCTTAACTCATAATAAGTATATAATCTAACTTTAATATGGAATAAGTAACACGCTTCAATTTTAAAGAATTTTATCTTTTGCACGTTGAAAGAAATCGATGAGGTGGAATCTGTATTCGATGTTTGAGTGCTAAAGATGATGGTAGAAGCACAATTTTTCCCATCTTGGTGTTTGGATAATACTGTATTTTAATAATTCCTTGTCTCACACCGCCAGCGAGCGTAAACTCTGAAAACTATCTGCCCAATATATGAATTTAAGTCCTTTCAGAGAATTTTCAACGACTCTTTCGTAGGTCTTCCTCTCTGTCTCGTCACTAGTGCTCTTGCTTTGGCCTTCGTCCTTTTAGTTGGGCTGTTCGCACTACTTAATTCTAACTTGGGACTCCTATTTTTTTTGGCTGTGTTTCCACCTACTGATGCTAATTTCCTGGCAGTGGTCTAAACATTTCGCAGTTGTACCGGTCTGACATCATAAATCGTGTATATTATGTGTGTATTCAGTCGATCCTAGCTGGTGATTGTGTTGTATTAGTTGTATGGTGTGTGCACCTATGTTTCCAGTCTGTTTCTTTTTATTGCTAGGAGATTGTCACTTTACTCATAATTTCTTTGGGTTACTACTTTATATTATATTATATTATAATATATATATTATTATTATATATATATTAATACAATATATATACTTTCTACTACCTATTATCAGTATCACTATATATGTATTATACCCTATATATATATCAGTACACGTTTTGCTTTGAATATATAATATCATATAATATTACATATATATATATTTATACTTATTTGTATATTTTATTTATTATATTTATTGAGTACGCGTTGTGTTATTGAGTATTATATTATTATATTATCCACTTATATATATTAGCGCTATTATATTATTTTGTTACGTAGTACTAGTTTTATCATGTCGCAATTGTATTATATTAAGTTATAGTTATTCAGAGGATTGCTCGATATGCGATTATTTTCGTGTTCGCCTTATCTCGCTCGTTCTACACACTAATCGTTACTGGAGATTTATGTCGGGTTTGAGTCTGTGCGGCTGCGGTTTCTGTGGGTGTTGCTTCTTGTGTACCGGACGCCACATCATGCTTCTTTGTAGTTTGCCTGTTCCGGTTGCCCGGCTAGTAATGTTCGAGCCTATTTGGGCCCATATATACCCCAATTCGTGGGATGCTTGGTCTTATTATAAATCAACTGTAGGAGATGTTTTTGTATCCGCTTTATAGCATAAGGGAAAGTTATTATCAATTTAAAATTGAAATTACCTTTAGGATACCATTATTTTATTAAATTTTTCTCTCGATTTTTTTTTTCACAAAATAATAAAAGAATTATAGCATCCAAAGCTTTTTGACTCCCCAGACTCTAATGTTTATGTTGCGAAAATTCTTGGTTGTCAATTGTTCATTGCATCCTTAAGTTGGCCTGCTCTAACGTTTTTCTCCAGATTATTGCTGAAAATACTAGGTTTTGCGTAGTGGATTGCCCTTGTGTACGTTTAGTGATACGGGATAATGTGGAGCCAAACATGGTGAGCTGGTATAGAGTGCGTGTATGGGAGACCGTGCT
The DNA here is from genome assembly GCA_015478945.1 of Trachelipus rathkii. Taxonomy (NCBI): domain Eukaryota; kingdom Metazoa; phylum Arthropoda; class Malacostraca; order Isopoda; family Trachelipodidae; genus Trachelipus; species Trachelipus rathkii. The sequence goes on from JABUQX010018564.1 coordinate 10,290, forward strand.
GCTTAATTTATGCAAATTGTGTGCGGAGTATGGTTTATATCTCATCAGATCGGTTCTCTTGGGGAGTGACCCGTGCGGGGTGTGGACGTCGTCCTCTTGCCGTGTCCTATTTTGTCTATCCGTGCGCTTGTCTATTTAGACTATGGCATTTCGGTGATGCGGTACGTTCATATTGATGGATCGTCAGAAGTGCAGTTTAATAATGAGGTTACTACGAGGTTGTTGTGCCAGTTTGTATGTCCTGTTTAGCAAGTTTTCCATTCAACAAATATATTCCTGTTCTTTTACAACGTGAAGCAGATGTGCAAGCAATGGGGCGGATTTGGCGCTGCGTAAGCTCAAACATTTTATTCAGATTTCTTTGACGGCTGAATTTGTCAAAGCAGCATAAACTTAATTCAAGGGGTACGTTTTCGTAACAACGCTGGAACAGAACTTAGTGATATGCTTACAGATTTTGATTTTGTTTGGAACCAAAAAGTTCCCTTCTATCCTATCTGACTTGATGCTGACTGCTGGAATTGTCAATCAGTAAAATGTTTTGACCTGATTTTTCCTTGGCAAAAGGTCTTATTTTCAGGCCATTTACTGTGTACGCCATTTGACAACATCACTAAAAGTAGTATTAAACGTGAAGTAACAGTCCTCCAAGTGATCCCTTCCATTTGTAGCAAGTAGAGGATCGTTATTTTTAATTAAGCACTTCGGCAATTAATAAATTATCTCTATAACAGCTTCAAGTGGATGATAATTAACAGATATCGTGTGAGATGCCTTATGAGTGAAATCTGGATGAGAAGATAGACTTCTAAGTTTCTATGAATTGAGTCACATAATCGGTTTTGTGTATCGTAGCTGCTACGATATTTCGCTCGTGTATTGTCTCGTTATCGTGCGGCCGAATTGTTCTGGAAGCGTAATTTTTTGTTCGAATTCTAGCTTGGTTTATTTCATCCCAGCTTTATGAAGTTTCAATTTGGTGGTTGGACAATTAATTTGGGGGAATACTGGTCCGTTGTTGTACCTGAGTAGACCATGAATGATAGGCCTAATTGCAGATAGTTTGACGAACGATTCTCGCTCCTACGAGACTCTTCACTGCTACTGTACTGGAGATGATTTGTCTACCAGTATTGTTGGTTTGTTGTAAAATTGTAGCTCAATTACCTTATTTCTTTTCTTACTTTTCTTTCTGATTTGGAAGTTTTGTTTTTGGAGATAGACTCTTTAAGAGGCTTATTGATATAAGTGTCGGCCTTAGGGTGCTCTGGGGTCTCCTGCCCTAGCGCTGTTTTCGGTTTTCTTGGTTGGTGTCAGTTGTCAGTGAAAATCTGTCTATCATTTTCTGATATGCTCAGAGACAGAGAAAAGTGAGAGTGAACAAGACCAGAAAAGTATCGCACACTTGCGTGTGTCCTATTTCTGGAAGATGGTGATCTTATTCGTCAGGATAAAGTAAAGGCTAACATACGGAATGTTTACTGTCAGAAAATAATAACACACATATATAAGTTTTGACCGTACTTTGACCAGTGATGACAATGATATTCCCTTCATTGGTGGAAAAACACTGGAAATAGATTTGTGATGAATTTGAAAAAAAGACTAAGCAATAAAATTACCATTTGCAGCCTCAGCCGGTTCCAATCTGTAGTCGAAGTGAAAGAGATATTTTAGAAACCAGGAGCTGATATAATTATTGATTTTATGAATTTGCTCTGCAAGAAATATGGTTTATCCCCTGAAAAGTGGAGAAGGCTGCTGAATCTCGTTGTCGTGTGCATTTTAACATTAAGAGCCTATCTTCTGCATAATGAAGTGGTTAGTTTTGAATATCGATTTGAACTACAGGAAAACTTATTCAATTTTTTCGTTTATAAGTTATTTTTTTGAAGTACTTTTACAATATATACTGTATGTGAATAGTTTGCTATAGGTAAGATATAGTTATTTACTTTTTGTTTTCTATCAACTTGCTTTAATATTTCAGTGATATTAGGCGTGTGTAGGCTCTGACGACTGGGTGTAACATGAAATTTCTTGCGACGGGTTTTTTGCAATCATCCGATTATTCATCGCGTCGCTGATTGTCCAGGAAACTATGTAATCTCGTTTTGCCATATCACACTTGTTCATGATTTGTGAGATAGTTGTTGTGTAACATCAGATTTGTAACAATGTTACGTGATGTTTTACCGTTGTTTTCACAGAAGGGTCTATTCTATCACAATTATCTGGTATTAAGTTATCTATTATGTAGTTAGTATATATATATATTAGTAGTATGGTATATAATATATATATTGTACTACTATATATACATATATATCTCTGTATATAAGTAAGGTATTCATAATATTATATTATATATACTTATATTATTATATAGTATAATTATGTAGTACTGTATATACTATTAATTATAGTAGATATAATTACAGGTATAAATATTATATATATATAGTTACTAGTTAATTGAATAGGGCTATTTTATATATATTATTATAGTTATTTTACTATATATAGTATTATTATTATAGTATTAGTATATTATATTATTATGTTTATCGTATATAGTATATATATACTATCAGTATCTTATTTAGTTCTATTTAGTATTTGGATATATGAAGTGGTAACAAAAAGAGTTGTCCCTACTCTCTGCAAGTAATATATTGTCATACATTCTTTGATAGATATATGTTAAACCCTATAATTAGCGAGAAAACTTTAAAATCCCCTAATTGGGTATGCCTATGGTACACGCGTACAATGGAATGTTAAGTATATGAGAAGGAATGGGTTTAGTTATGTAAACATAACTTACGATGGTAGTGATACTTTCTCTTGCGTAGACGATCTTATTCTGTCATAGCGTCTGATGAATATCCCGTCATCAAACCTCCAACCATAGTCGGCCATCATATTGGTATCCCACTTGCCCTGTTAAGTTAATCGTTCCTCAATGAAAAAAAAAAAAATTTTGAGATCTTATACTCATCCAGAACATTGTGTTATTGACCAGTTAAACTCGGATTGCCGAAGGTTTATCAGGAGAACTTTTCTTAGGTGAGAATGGAAGTAGTGGAACTTTATACTCATTCTACATTGCATGAAGAAGAATGAAAAACTGTCCCTAGCCAGATTCCTAAACAAATGTTGTGGTTCTCTCTTGTCCTGTTCCTTCTCAAAACATTTCTGTGCTACATCGAAAAAGCCATTCCTCACGCTCTTGCCTCTAACCGGGCCACGTTCTCATTGTTGTAGCAAAGGCATACATCACGGAGGGTGTCCCGTATTTGCTGGGCAATCAAATATCCCATGCGTTTTTACTTGCTTCGCGTCACTTGCGTCTTGCAGACGCAGGAATACGTTTGGAGCATAGTATAGGGATAGCATTCACGCATCATTGGTCGCAGGTGCCTTCACAAATTGTTTTCTTCAAACCAGAAGTTTTTCATGTGTAGTTGGATGGGAAGAGTGATGCTTTTACTCTTCGTTACACAGTTGTGTTCACTGTCGTCGTATGACTTTCGCCTGTGCCACCTGGTTGGACCGTCAAGATTTCCGCTCGTGGCCGATTCTCAGTTGTTGGTTCCATGGTGATTCTCCTTTGCGCACCGCCGGCTGTGCCCCAATCATTTCAAGCTAGGAGCCAGGGATATTCGTGGGTTGAAACGCTGCTTGCTTGACGCGATGCAGAAGTTTGTTTTAATCATGTCTTGGTGTCGACGTCAAATATTTTACCTCCGATGTACGTTTCTGATATGTGTAGCCTCTATAAACTCGTGTGCTCTGTGATTTTTGTGCATGCTCCGTCTCGTCATGCCGTACCGACGTAACTTACTGGAACCGAAGGGCATACCTTCATGTTGCCAGTTTGTCTAACAACGCACACTGTTTAAATTGCTCTTGGAAAGTGTCAATAACAGTTCGCCACTTATGGTCACGGCCTGCATTTCGTATGCTGGAAAGTTCCCAGTGAGCCGAGTCCGACGGTTCCCTCGCAACTTCACCTGACAATAAGACAGACAAGGTTATCGCGTTATCTGAAGCTGGAGTAGATGCCGTTTTCTCGCGCAGTCCTGCTTCTCTATCTTGACGATAAAATGTTACTGTCTTGTGCCATGGTCTTGAGTAGTTTCATGTTGTTTCATGCAACCTTCGCTAGCCATATTCGTGAGACTGCATGTGTATCTGGATACTTTCGTGTCATGATTAAGTTCAACTCTCATACAAGATCGTTCAGGTCACTCTGCATGGTGAGCAATGACGGACCATCCGACTTGTATTTCAGATGGATGATAGCATCATCCAGGTGATTGGCATCAATTACCATGTAGACCGTACTTCTTAAGTTACCCCCACCATGAAGTTCCCGAATACTCGACACAGCAGTAACTTGCTGCTAACTCTGCTGGTGTTAACCATAAACGAATCTATATACTGGCCCCGGGAAAAGGTAAAGTTCTAGGTACAGCCTACCGTGAGTGCGGGCTACACAGATGAATTTTGGTCATCGCTAGGGAATTTAATGTGTCAAAGGAATAGGGATCCAGTGTGAGATTGGCACTCGGAGAAACGGTTTGACGTGATTTCCCGTTCAAAGTGTGTTTCCGGCGTCAGAGAACGTAGTTTTATGGAGATCGGAGGCACGCCGCGTTCCGTCTGTGAAACTAATTTATTCGTTGCCTACAGATCGCTCTGAGTGTGCGCGTGTAACGTTCAGGTCCCAAGAAAAATCATTGTGCTACTTACTCTGTATTTTGTGTTGACGGTTCAGGCGTGTACAGTTATTCTGTCGTTTAATTTGGTTTTTTGTTTCCTTGTAAATGTCGAATGAGCCGAAACTTTGAAACTAAGATACTGTCTTACGGAGGTTGTCGAGTTTCCAGGGATGGAGCGTGATAGTGAATTTACTTGTCTCGTTGCTTCGGTTTGCCGATATTGACTTTTGAGCCGGAATCCCTCTCTGTAGTGTAGTCATACAACGGTCCCTTCCATCGTAGGTACGCGGTGTTTGGTTGCTCGGGCGTGTTGCTTTTCACTATTCGGCAGCATCTCATAAGATATTATTAGTAGGATATTAGCTATTTAGGATATAGCGGTATATATTATTTTTAGGTGTAGTATATATAACTTCTAGGTTATATTATTATTATTAGTATTAATATGCATAATATACCTATTGGTATATCCTTAGCTGTTTATTATATAATATTATATAGTATATATAGGTTCTGTTAGATTCGTGTCTATATATTATATTACATTGATTAATAGTACTCATAATTATTGATACCGCTATATTACGTAACCGTATTATTAATAGTAGTTATATATCATATTATATTATATCACCTGTAGTATTTGATTTACTATATGCTTTATAATATTTAGTATTTATATAGTATGATAGTATCGGTAGTGTTGATTTAGCGGGATTGGAGGTATTAGTGTTAGCCTATCACTTTATAGTTGCGGTTCAAACGTGTGTTTGCGCAGCAGTCTTGTTGCAAGTGTTGCATTTGATGTGATGTCTATTCTGTGTTTAAGCGCGACTTTGCGTTATAGGTAGCTGTTTGGGGTATTCCGGGGTCGCAAACCCGCTTAGGATTATTTTTCGTTATCATATATAGCGTACATTATGTTATATTGGTCCTTTTCTATAAGTATAGGTTGTATTAGTATTGAGGTATATAATTATTAAAGGTGGATGCGAAAATAGTCCACGTTGAAATGATTGCGGAGTCATCTATAAGTGGGTGCGGCGGATTAAGCTGAGTTGTGATTGCGGTGAATACATCAAAAAAAGAATTTAATTTAAATTCTGACTTGTATCTTCCGTCTCCAAATGGTTCAAAAGATTTCAAAGAAAATTTAAAATTTTGCCATAGGCTTTCTTTTTTCCTGACGGTATATAATGTAAAAGAAAGAAATTTAGAGGCTTATATATTGTGTGGTTTAATCGCTTAGTATCTTGGAGAGTAATATATGTTACAGATTTGTAGCTGGTCTTCTAATAGTAATTAATGTTTAGTATGTGAAGATTTCACTTATATATGATAGTAGGTAATAGATTATACTGAGATAATTGAATAATCAATAATAATAATAGTAATAATGAGCATAACCATAATAAATAAATTATTACAATATTTAATAGATAATAAATACAATGAATGAATAATAATAATTAATCAATAATAATAATTAATAAGTAATATATATAATAATAATTAATAATAATTAATAAATAATAAATAGGATAATTCAGCATTGCGTTTAAGGAAGAATATCGATTCGATCACGCAGCTCAATAAAAAATTGGGACTAAAAAATTCAACTTTAAGTTTTTTTGATGTGTTAAGAAAATATCACTCTGAGGGCTACATTGACTGTTGTCTGCAAAGGTTAAGATTTATTCGTAAATTGGATACTATTGAAGCAAGGAGGCATAGGATTAAGATCATTTGTTAAACAAAGCCTCAGAGATATAACGCGGCACGGAAAAGTTGCTGCAAGTGGGCGGAAAAGTTTAGTAGTATCAGCACAACTGCCGGCATATCAAACGTGTTTGTTTGGTTAAACAGAGGCTAAGGTCTGGCCCTGTGTCTCTTTCAATCGCAGCGCCCTCTTCCCTTACTCTTTATTTCTACTCCGGCGCTATTGGCGTTTTGCCAGCTTCCCAGACGTGGCCGCTATTGGGTCGTGTTGTCAGTTGTGGTTCGAGGTCGGGCCTGTGGACGCTTTGTGATGATGCTTAACATCCGGTAGCGGAGCGACTCTTGTGTTCTTCAGCATTATGTGTGTTTGTGAATTCTGCTGCTGGCTCGACCTTTTGCAGTTGTAGTCAGCTGTTCTGCGTTTTAGCATGTACATTAATCATTTGACGTGTTGTAGATCTGGGAGTTTGGGATTCATGTCGTTGACCTGCAGTAAATTACTAAATAATCTTTTCAGTGTCTTATAGTTGGCGGTGCCATCCAACGAGACTTTCTGCAACACGATTCCTTGCCAACACACTGAGGATATGTCAGACTTATCGAATGCTGCTGCTGATGGATCGTTATGGGAGAGGTTTGGTTTATTTTAGCTGGCTAAAGGACTGAACAACATCTAGAAGTGAGTCTATCTCATCTGGCAAGGCTGCAATGCCAGTGTTCACAAAAGGGTAAAATGAATATTTCTTGAGCTAGGCGTGCGTCAATAGCTCTGCTTGTGTACTAGGTGTTCTTCAATGCATTTTGGGAATCATGGCTTCCAGTGCATTAATTTAATGCTACTATGAATAAGTATTGGGTATAACGTCAATAATAAGAATTTGTACTCATTTGAGGCATGCGAAAAACCAAAACATGTGATAAGAAAAGGTTGAGGTCAATTAAAATGATTAAGGCAGATGTGAATGCGTTAACTGGCCTTTTGGATTTCTCTCAGCTGGAAATTTCGTAAGTGAAAGTTTGTATTGGCTGTCTGCTTAGAAAACGACAAACTAGTATTCCTTAGTCTGTGAAATGGTCCGATTCAGCGATGTATCTTGTTAGTCTTTTTGCTGTCCGGAATGGTGTGAAAAAACCGTATACAAATTCCAGTCTTGAGCATAGATTTTAGTTCTACCGCTCCAGAGAAAGTTACGTAATGGAAAAAATCGTTACTATAATTGGATCAGTAAAGTGAGATAAAAAAAGATACTCCGAGCACTTAGCTGTAGAAGACGAAACTATACATTGAAAAAGCAACCTTCCACCAACTGTTGTAAGCTGAAATAAATAAACCTGAGATTCTCAGATGAAATACAGCAGGTGTTTGTATTGCCTAATGATAGAATCTTGAGTGAGCTGGACCGATGTCTTACAAGCTCTCTGGCAGCGTCTAGGAGGAGAAGATAATTTGTTTATGGCAGTGAGGGTGAAGTTATCAATCTTTACATGTCTCACTTACATTTGTTACATGTTGCGACATACCTTTTCATAGAAAGCGATTGGCCTCTAGAACAGTATGTTCGTTCGTTATATATCGGCCCGATTAAAGAAGACTTGCTTACTTTTGAATTAAAAGAACCTGTCTCAGTTTATTTGTGCCATGTGTCTCCAAACTCCGGATCTGCTAAGGACATTGTATCTTCTATAGTATCGTGTCTTACTGAACAAGGGATTTCACTAGAATACTTAGATTTGGTAGGCTGTGATGGTACAAATACCAATACTGGATTGAAAGGTGGTGCTATCAGACAGCTCGGACGACCACTGCATTTGGCTGTTTGTTTATTACATTTTATTGAATTACCTTTTTGCCATCTTTTTCAACATTTGGATGGTGAAACAACTGGCTTAAGATCATTTAGTGGACCAATTGGGAAGAGTCTCATTGGTTGTGAAAAACTCTCAGTGATAAATTTTCAATTAATTGATTGTGAAATTCCAGAAGTGGACAGACAACTGTTGAGCAAGGACCAAAGATATCTTTTTGACGTAAGTCAAGCAATTGAAAGTGTCAACTTTAAAAATGACTTATCAAAGCGTGACCCCGCCCCAATTTCGCATGCCAGATGGCTCACTTGTGCAAATAGAGTCCTTCGACTTTACGTGAGCGTTGAAAACCCATTGGATGCCTTAAAGGCTATAATGACATTTATTTTAAAATCTTACATGACAGTTTGGTTTGAAATAAAATGCAGTAAGTACACATTACATACAGGCCTATTCTTCTGTACAGAGCAATAGAAACATCTCGATATCGATACTTGTCTGACGACCTGAAGAAAGTGGTTTACAGTGTAATTGAACGAAACTCGTTCTTTGCAAACAATAAATTTGGAGTTAACTCGAAGATTTGATAATTTGGAAAGAAATTTCTTGTTTTCCATCGCAACGTATCTAGATGATCGATATAAATTAATTTGTTTGCAAGATACGAATCTAGTTTCAATTTCTGAATATTATCGCCTTAATTATTTCAGAATACTTTGATTCTACGCAATTTTTTAAGTTATTTTGGAACTGTGAACTACAATTTAGGACTTTCATTAATAGTACTTCTAATATTTTACGTTATTATTATATTATATAGATTATTATCACTTTCGTTTTAAACTTTAATTTTCAATTCAAGAATTGATTTCCATGGCTTTTGAATTCCCCATGCCTCATTCGATTTTGCTTAAATTTAATAATTTTGTAGCAGAATTTCCTCAGAATTTATTACAATCAAATTTTAAGGTTTAATTAAGGTATCGAATTTAATAAATAATTTCAAACTTTTCTTCAATATAATAAATTATTCATTCGTGATTTGTGTTAATTAATTAGACTTGTGACTTTTAGTATAAGCCCCAAAGGAAATATTCTTCTTTTAAACATTAATTATTTACTCCTTCCTATGAAATATTAATAAATTTATATTACAATTTTTAAATGTTTTTCTTCCACAGATTAATAACAAAAATTATTTAAGGTTTCTTGAACGGAACTTTTCGATTGTGACTCGACAAATTCTTTGGTTTTTTCGATAATATTTTTATTCAACATTTTAAAGTAAATTAATCCATTAGTAAAGAAATTAAAAATCTTGTACAAAAGAATGATTTATTTATGAGAATTTATCATCTAAGAAGGACTTGCAAATTCGAACATTTTGTTCCTAATAATGATTAATTATTATGATTTTTTTTATTTCCTCTTTTAAAGGGTTACTTAATACTTACTTTAAATCAATTTTAAATCACTTTTTATAATTACTTTCCATAGCTGCACATCAGAACCTTTAACATAACTTTGGTATCTCGCATGCTCTAAGCATGTGCCGTTTAAGTCCTCCTTCTGAATTACATTCATAAGCTGCAACTAAGACAATTAAATAACTTTGTATCTCGATGCTTTAACATGTGCCGTTTCATGTTCTTTCTGATTACAATCATAGCTGCACTCAGAACATTTAATAATTTTTATATTTTCCGTGATTAAGCTGTGTATTTCTTTGTTGACTTCTTCCGATTAAATTCATAGGCTGCACTCAGAAACATTTTAAATAATTTTTATATTTTCGTGATTAAGCTTGTGTATTCTCATCTCACTCTTCCGGATTACATTCATAGCTGCACTCAGAACAATTAAAGTTTCTTGTATCTCGATGCTTAAGCATGTGCTGTTTTAAGTGTCCTTTCTGATTACACTCAAAGCTGCACTCAGCACATTTAAATAATTTTATAATTTAAACATGATTAAGCATGTTGTATTCTCTGTATTTCATCTGTATGTACACTCCATAGCTTGCACTCAAACATTTAAATAACTTTGTATCTCGGCTTAGCATGTGCCCGTTTTAAGTGTCCTTTCCCATTACCTCATAGCTGGCACTCAGCACAATTTAAATAATTTTACATTTCGATGCTTCAGCATGTGCATTCTCATGTCTCTCTTCTGATTAACATGTCATAGCTGCACTCAGACATTAAATAACTTTGTTATTCGATGCTTAGCATGTGCCGTTTTAGGTGTCCTTTTATGTTACACTCATAGTGCCTCAGAACAGTTTAAATAACTTTGTAATCTCGAGCTTAAGCATGTTGCTGTTTACAGTTTTCCTGTTCATTACCCTCAATCCGCTGCACTCAGCACTTTAATAATTTTATATTTTCGTGGTTAAGCATATTGTGTATTCTCATGTATTTCTTCTGATTACATTCATAGCTGCACTCAGAACAATTTAAATAACTCTTGTATTCTCGAGCTGAGCATGTTGCCGTTTTAAGTTTGCTTTCTCATTACCCTGCATAGCTGCACTCGCACACTTTTAAATAATTTTCATATTTTTCGTGATTAAGCATGTGTGTTCTCATGTCTTTCTTCTGATTACATTCATAGCTGGCACTCGCACATTTAAATAACTTATTTTCATGCTTGAGCATGTGCGTTTTAAAGTTTCCTTTCTGATTACATTAAAGCTGCACTCATAACTTTAAATAATGTTGAGTTGGCTGTGAATTAGCAGATGTCTTTTTAATTGTGATTTCCGATTAAATTCATAACTACAATTCTCACATTTAAACTTTCTTTCATGTATTTGCAAATGACATTTCAACTCATCTTTACTTTTAAAGCACAAATTACAATATTGGCAACTGAGGTTTTCCTGATAATTCTTTTTCATGATTTGATCCTGTGTTGAACATGCTTGAAGTGGTCTTCCTAAGGTACGCTTCACTTTGGAACTCTTTTCTTCTTCACTTGGGTGGCTAATGAGGGTCTGTACAAAGTGAAGTAAAAAAACCTAATAAAAATCAAATACTCTTTAGAAAATATCTTGTTAATAATAATATTAAATTTTTGTCTTTATCGCAATTTTTTCACCTTTTTCAAAAATATTGTGATTTTAATACTCATTCAATCAATATCAAATATTCAGGACTTGGAGGGAGATGCATCTTTTTTTATTTAAGTAATTTTATTTCTATAATCAATTTTTTTTAAATGATTCATTGCATATACAGAAAAAGTTATCTAAATAAAAATGTGTATTGTATTGTATTGTATTGCATTGGTAGGAAAAGAGGATGGCTAAAAGCTGCATAAGTTGGAGGAAAAAAATAAACAGATTGGAAAGAGGATGAAAGGGGACCTACAAAGGAATAAGAAGCTGTTCCGGAAGGAAGAATGAAAGATTGAGAAAGAGAGTAAATAGAATCTTCATAAAATAACGGATAGGGATGGTGTTCATGACTGATGAGACGGAGGTGAGGAGAGTGTGGAGGGAGCATTTTGAAAATCTGCATAACACTGGCAGTGATGAAAAGGTGATAGTGAATTTGTGTTGGTTTGATGGTGGAAGATGAAGTAGGTATTTTGGGAATGAGGTAATTAGTAGGGAGGTAGAGTGAGAAAGTTGAAGAATGGTAAATCATCAAGTATAGATGGAATTAATGGTAAAATGATCAAGAATGGAGGCGAGATTCTTATTGACAGGATATGGAAGTTGTGTAAACAAGTGTTTATACGACATGCGGTAGTCTTCTCTCACTGTCACTCATCAGCGACTCATCATACGTCGCAAGACTCACTCACCACTCACTCAACTCACTCAGACGTGCACTGCACTCACTCTTACACTTACGAACTCACTAGCTACTCAACGGTCATCTAGTCGGCTTGCAACTCTTATGGTACACATACACTCGCTCATCGCACCTTTCACTAAACATACGTCACGTGACACTCTCACGCTCTTCTCATCGTGTCGATCTGTCTAGTGCGACTGACTATCTACATTGCCATGTGTATTCTTGGTAGAAGTGTTGGAGCTCGTGTGCATCACCTTTTGACCCATGATATGGCTACTTAAGAATGTATTTACGTCTGAAGAAGAAGCAATGGTTGTGAGTTAACATATCCATTAGTCAGGTATAGTGCATAACGAGAGATGTGTCTAAATAATCTAATTTAACATAATGAAGTGGAGCACATTATAGATATGTAAATGATAGATGTACACGACCTCAATTATCACTTCTTATTGCAGACATACGGAGCAATTTCACAATAATGCTTTGTAGCAGGATCTTCTATATTTCGTACACACCTAGTCAAGTGTAACGAGGGACAAGACTCTCTGTTGCGACGATGTGTTTTGCTTAATCTAGATATCTTGTGTGGTGTGCGTCGGTTCGGTTAACGAGTCTTCTATCAATCATGATATCGAAAGTAGTGTTCGCTATGATATGAGTGACAGCGTGATGTGTTACGCATCCACATTCGTATTGATGTGGTGATCGCCTCGTGATCGTATTATCATTTATATATCTAACTCGGCGTGCTCTTCAGTGTGTGATGTAACTTGCAGCAATGTGGTATCCTAAGATGTATAGATCTCGTACTCTCAGCTCATATTCATTTCAAATTTGCTTATATTTTGTGACTTGTTGATTTTGTGTGATTTGATTAGGTTTTATAATGTAATGTGCTCTAGGTGTAAGGCGCTATCAATGGGTCTAGGTCCGCATGAGAGGACGAACTGTTAGTAACTTCTCGATATAGTATAGACTGGAGAGTGAGATTGTTAGGGTGCCGCATGTTACTTAGGTAATACTAATTTATTATTAATTTGGTCTTCTAGTGTGGTGTCGGATTTGGAAACTGTAAACGCATAAGATTGGTGATGGTTCACTCTCTGATAGTGAAGGTGTGAAAAGCAAGAGTAATTGTGGCTTGACACAAATAAATGGTAAGAATGCTGACAGTGTAAGAATGGGATTGAGGGATTTGTAGTCTCACTCTGGAGTGTGTTTAAAAAGTGCAAAGTAGATTCGCGCATAGTAGATACAACTCCAGTGGAAACAAATAGGGTATCTGCAGTTTAAAAATATTTAGAGAACTAATATTCTCTAGAGCATAGAAACACGAGACTGTGAGGATAGATGATATGTGGCTCCGCTAGAGAAGTGTTGTAGAGTGGTTACGAATAGGTGGTGGACATAGTCCATTTTAAATATATCATATCGTGTTGTTATGTGGCAGACTATATCATGCTCTCAGTTTTGTTTCATGTATCTCGTATGGTTCTGTTTTGCGCTCCAATGCTGTGTCTCTGAGTTTATGTATAGTAGTGAGCGTAGGTCATTGGTGTTGCAATAACAGGAAGGTTCATTAGATCTAAGGTTGCATGATGGTTTCTGGGTCAGGTGTGTGATATACTCCTATTTATTGAAATTTGGGATGTTAGAGATTGACTAATGAGGTAATACAATGGGTTGTGAGTTGAGGGAGTTTTGAGGTGATGACTCGGAAAAAGAGTACCCTTTGGTCGTTGAGAAAATCTTAAACCTGCCCATGAGAAATGTTTTAGACTAAAATAAGATATGAGATTACGACATATAAAGGTAGTGAACATATTAGTATTCTCATTGAAAAACTGTATTCTCACATAAATATAATTATACAACTGTGAGACAGTGCCAATTTGATAATAATTTCAATTATTTTATATTGCTTCTGTAATAACGTTGGTGTCCTAATGTTATGGTTAATTATTTTTGTGCTGAATTGCGACCACTTATATACTCACACCGTTGAAGTCGAGCGTCATGGATCTTGTGTGAGAGACTGGCAATAACTCTTAAGGAGACATTTTATCTCAATCGTATCGGAAATTTACCCTGCGAATGCAATGATAGAGATATAATTACTGAGATTGTATATGATATAACACTATTCAATTAGCCGCGATAAGTCACCACAACTATTGCTCTTGGTCAGTCATTAAACATGATCTTGAAGCAAACTCATATAGACTTATACTTTCACATCATGTAGGCTCGACATTTGTGTCTTCTTGGTAGAAATAATATATCTTACTTATTTTGAACTGAAATATATATGTGTATGTTGGTAGTATGCAGAGGTCTCTACTCTTTAAGCTACTATACTCTAGATCTTGCCGAGTCTTTAACACCTCGGCAGTGCAGTCATTCAGAGGCGGCACCCTTCATGTCTTGCATTCCCATATACTTCTCCAGGATAAAGCTAAGAGATAACCTATATATCCATCGGCTTATGATCACCTGCGTGCTCTATCGAGAATCAAGCTTTGTCCGCCCGTGGTGCATCCTCGACCCGATAATATCTCGCTCATCCCTCTTCACGCATAAATTTCAAGGATCAAGCATCCATAGATGCACGGTTCAGCCGCCGCTGATGTAACAAACGGTTTTTCTGGGGCACCTAGAGATTCTCTTTCCATACTATTTCAAAACCCTATTTATTTATAATTAATTACTGATTGTTTTGTAATTGGGTCTCATATAATTATTGAGAGGGAATTCTCTCGGATTACCAGTTTTCCATCCGGCTCCTTCTATGACTGTCGTAATTCTCATTGTTTCGCATTCTAGCTTCTAATATAGGATCATACATCAAACTTTTTAAATTGCGGTCCAAACAAATATCCCTGTCCTTTAACTGTTTGAAGTGTATAAAGCACAATATGTACCACATTATAGCTTTAATACAATGCACTGTGTCTTTGTCCAGGGCTTTTATAAATGAACTTCATAGGCCACCTAATTCTAATACTGAAGTGCTGGCGCAGCAGACACTATTAGGATTGTAAAGTTCGGAATTAATGTGTAGTGCAATTGTTTGGTGCGAGCCTCAGACGGTGATTAATATAATATGCAATTTGTCGATGAACCCCCGTGATTGTCATCTGTCAATTGCAGTGATTTTGGTGATCACGTGTGTTATCGGCCGAGTTCACCTACACAACAAAGAGCAAAGCGCTGATATCCGGTTCGCTATGCGTACTCCTGAAACAATACCGAAGTACATTTCAGGAAATTCCTGCTCCACACCGCAGTGGCCACTCTCGGGTACCTCATTCATATTTACACTTTCGCTTTGTAAAATAACTCATACATATAATTCTCCTACGTTTTTGGTATCTCTAGAACTAGGGGTACTGTACTATAATATAAGTAGGTAAATTAGAATAGCTCAAATATGAATGTAATAGGTAGGTAGTAATTTATATAGTAATATAGTATGGTGAGATATACGAGCAAGCGGGAGTAGGCGGACGTGGATAGATAGTACTGACTAGCATTAGTACTCACCGTATGATAGTAGGAGGCGGTAAGGCCGAGCCCCTATACAAATATATATGCAGGGTTGCTGAAAAAGCCGGCAGGAGTTTGTTTAAATGGCCCAAGCACAAGGAACGCCGGTAAATTATCTAGAAACCAGGGCGGTTATATCTTGGAAAAATCTGGGTGGTAAATGGCAAACATGGACAAAAATAGATTATATAAAAATAATTTTAAGCAATTGCTATAATATATAGCTATGTTCAGCAGAATTTGGCGAGTGTCAGATAGCTGGCATGCCGGCCAGGGCGGCTATGAAGGAGCAGGGTAAACTAGTGACTCACTATAGCTCATCGGTATGGAATATGAGAATATATTATAGATTATAGTGCTAATGAAGGGTCTTAGTATATTGAATGACGTACATATTATAATGAAGGTGTATGCGTAGTTAGGTCATATATAAGTAGCTAGCGTGACTTACGTCATAGGTACTATAATAATGCTAGTACACAACTTACCTCACTAAATATATAGTACCGGGCCTAGTTACTACTGTACTATCTAGGGCTAGTACTGGTATGAGTATATAATAATATAAAGTATATATGGTATAGGTACCTAACTCAATATATATCTAAGCCGGTGATACTATGTAAGGTATGCTTAAACCGCTCAAATACTAGACAGCTATATAAGTAAATAGTACTAGCCGCAACGTATAGTAGGTATATGTATATGCCAAGTATCATGGTGAGTACTATCAAGTCATATACTGTACTCTAATCAGATATTCAGGTAGTCTTATATAACTAGAGATATAACTATGAGAATGAGGTACTACGGTGATACCTACTATATATAATATATATACCCTACTAGGTATACTACTAATGACGTTATATAACTCATAGACCGCGATATGGCAATTATCAATTAAGTATCTATATTAGCTGACATAGATATATATACAAGTACTCAGCATATATAGTGATGCGTGGTATATGTAGTAGTACAAACGTAGAAATTTATAAACCCACTCAAATATAATAATAATAAAAGATATATAACTATAATAAGTAGTAGTAGTGTGATTACTAATAGGTAAAATAACGTATAACAAAGGATATATATATTATTATTATGTAATATATAAAGATAAGTTATATATATATAAGTAAATATATAAAATTCCTCACCGCAGGCACGCCCT
Source organism: Trachelipus rathkii (assembly GCA_015478945.1). NCBI lineage: Eukaryota > Metazoa > Arthropoda > Malacostraca > Isopoda > Trachelipodidae > Trachelipus > Trachelipus rathkii. The sequence goes on from JABUQX010018564.1 coordinate 27,077, forward strand.
ACTATACTATCAATTTTCATAACTTTGGGTGATCCAATGAAGCTTTAGCAAATAGGTGAGGAATGTTAAAGGGCAGAATAACTTGAAATAGATGCCTGTTAGAGTTGCCATATAGATACAAAATAGCTCGCGATTGAATTAGGTAGATCAGATGTAGACAAGAAGAACTAAATTTACCTTTTAATAGTTAAATACTATATTCTATATAGGCTTTATGAAGCTGATATATTATAGACCTAATGTGCATTTTTTTTCTCGGTTTTGGTACTTAAATAAATTCATGAATAAGTGGTAAGTATAACTATTAGAAAAGTTGCAAGAATTCGCGAAAAATGTTATTAATTAGAATTCGAAATAGTTATTTCTTATTCTAAAAGGTCAATGTGTCGTTAATATCTCAAATTAGAACAGTGATAATTTACAATTAGATAATTAAGTTTAAATGTATGTTGTTGTTTGTGCTCTATCTTTTGAAAGACCCAATTTAAATTCGTTCAACACCCCCCCCCCAAAAATTTGCCTTGCGGAACTTACATTTTATTGTAACTAAATGATTAAGATATGCTGAATTACTCTCTATATTGTACGAATGAATTTAAGTTTATCTTTCCACTAGATATTGATGAACTGAATTTATGTACCTTAAGTTTTTCTTTGTGTTTATCATAGACTTCAGTGACTAGATAGAAATTGAAGTATAGTAAGATATAATATAATATAATTTTTTCTTTCCATAACTAACTGTAATTAGCAGTGTACCACTATAATGATGTAATAATTCTGGTTCTTTTATCTCAGTTCTAATTAATTATACTCAAATGTACGTTATAATTTTTTATAAAACCCGCTTTTCATTTTGCCCGGGTTTTTTGCATAAAAAAAAGCCACCAGCCCGAGGAGTGGCAGTGGCCCGGGCAGCTGCCCAGTGCAACCCTATATACTAATATATATACTAATATATATATACTAAATTAATATAACTATAGATTATATATATATATATATTAATTATATATATAGTATATAATATATATATATATATAATAAGTATATATATAATATATATATTATTATATAGTATTATATATATAATAAAAGAAGTATATATATATAATAATTAATAATTAATATATATATATATATATATAATGTCCAAAAAATTCAAATTTTCCATTATTATTTATAAAATTTTATAATATACTAATTTGCAGCAGATGCGCGTAAATCGTTCATCATATGTATTACGCCATTTCACCATATGATTATTTCAAAACTCGATTATTTCATCGTAGTCACTAGTCAGTACGAAATGGGCTCAAAGGCGCAAGTTCGCATGCATTATCAAAACTTACTGTAAATAAATTGAATTTTAATAGAAGAAATAAATTATTATAGTTGGTGAAATCTTTAAATAAACCACTAGTCATAAGTATATAGAGTAAATAATATATAAAACGAGATTAACCTCTTAGCTACGCAGTTTTCAGGCAAAAAGTGACTCACTATTTTGTTCCTTTCTGTGTAATCTCATAATATGTAATCTCATATCTCAGTTATGAAATATTTACTTTTGAAATATGAAAAAAACTTTAATTCTTCATATTATGCTTAATAAATTTAATTAAATTTATTATTTATATATTTCTTTTCTGAACGCCTTGTGGCGTAGGAGGTTGACTCGCCGACTCTCACGCGAGAGGACGCTGGTTCAATCATCCGCGTAGCAGTCTGAGTGTTTATCATTCCTGGCAAGAATTAAAACTCAGCTGCAAACACTTGGTGGCGACAGGCTTTGGGATAGCCGGTCTTAAAGTTTGAATTCCTGTAGTCCCCCCAGTGTACCTCATGAGACAGGCTTGCCTAAACGGAGCTCGTTAAATAGAAGTTTATTTCTTTTAACTGTGCGTCAGAATGTTTTAATTTCTGTTGCTGCATACCCAGGTCAGTGAAGGCTCTTAGATACCTTATAAGATAACAATATCAAAAAGGAGAATAAAACAAAAGTAGAGTATACATTTACTTGCTGCCATTAAAAATGAATTTTGGTGTGATATATCTCAAAGCATTCTATAACGCAAAGAGGGACTTGACATTGTTTGCAAAGATATCCAACTTGTGTTCTTTTCTTGCGTGCAGTACAAACTACACATTGTCTTCGTTTAGGCTGTCCTTTTTCGTTCCTTGGAACATCTTCCAAAAAATGACGCCCAGTTAGACGTGAGGGACTAGGAGTAGTCGATGGTTTTTCTTGGAAAGTATGCTTTTCAGTGCTTGTACCATATTTCGAAATAATATCTGTAATTAGTTGCAATTTGAATGCAAGCAATGACAAATCACCACCAAGTTTTTTGTGAATGACATGCGAATTGAGAACACACACATCCAAAAATTGAAGATATATTTTCTTATAATATTTTTTCAAGTGCGTTCTAGCAATGTTGCTCGCTGAAAGAAGTTGATCCATCATATCTACACCAGACATTTTATCTTTGTAGTCGACAAATGCAGTGGGATTCGGTTTTTCTAATCCTCCTCTTTGGGTCACACTTTGCATAGAACCATCATGAACTGTACTCATTATAAAAATATCCTTTTTATCCTTCCATCTCATGAGCATAGTCTTTCTTCGGTACATGACAATTGTTTGACCTTTTTTCAATTTTCCTGAGGTTACTTTTTTGGGAAGACCTTTTTGATTTTTCCTCACAGTTCCTATCACATCAGTTTTATGTGAAGCCAAATAATCAAAAAGAAAAACACTTGAATAGTAATTTTCTATTCCTAGAAAATATCCCTTATCTAACAAGTCGGATATCAAAGATAAAACAACTTTTGTTGAATGACTTTGTTTTTCCACTTCAACATTTGGAAGATTGACTGGAATTTGCATACCTTTACCTATGTAAATTATGAAGTCATAAACA
>JABUQX010018564.1:40000-57238 GCA_015478945.1 Trachelipus rathkii
TTATATATATATATATATATATATATATATATATATATATATATATATATATATATATATATATATCACATAATATATTATATATATCTATTATACATATACATATATATATATATATATATATATATATATATATATATATATATATATATATATATATATATATATATATATATATATATATATATATATATATATATATATATATATATATATATATATATATATATATATATATATATATATATATATATATATATATATATATATATATATATATATATATATATATATATATATATTTTTCTTTATCATAATAATAACAATAATAATGTGTGTATTAATAATCCGACCAGTATTGAGACTGACATTAATTTGAAAGATGAACCGCAAAATACAAAGTGTCTTATATATCTCTTCTTCTTATACATATATATACCATATAACTAAGATATACATATATATATATATATATATATATATATATATATATATATATATATATATATACTTTATTTATATATATATATATAACTATATATATATATATATATAGCAACAATATATATATATATATATATATATATATATATATATATATATAACTCTTCTATACATACTCTATCTACATATTTATATTTTTAATAGTATATATATATATATATATATATATATATATACTATATCTCTATATCTCTTTCTGACACTTATGATAGGAGGGTCCAGGAGGTTCAACCCTCCCAAAAATTATTTTAGCAGTCAAAAGATGCGGTTCATAATTAAGTCTCAATAATAATAATAATAATAATAATAATAATAATAATAATAATAATAATAATAATAATAATAATAATAATAATAATAATAATAATAATAATAATAATAAGAATAATAATAATAAAAATAATAAAAATAATAATAATAATAATAATAATAATAATAATAATAATAATAATAATAATAATAATAATAATAATAATAATAATAATAATAATAATAATCGTTAATCGTAGAAGGTGAACAAGTATTTATTAATGAAATGAGAATATGTTTGTGGTCGTAACGATTTCTTGGATAAGTGGCTGTTCCTTGTACAGGTAAAAAATATTTGATCAGGACTAAATGTAAAAAGATTTCCTAGTTTGCAGATGATGATAAATTGGCTTACCTCAATAAGGATAATGATGGATGTATAAAGATTTAAAAAATAAGGAGGGAGCTGTGTATTAGTTGATAGGTTGAGCAGGTTCATTCCTTCTTCAGCTAAATTTTCTTTCCTCATTCATTCCTTCTAAAACTAAATCTTTCTTTCCTCATAATCCATGGTTCGATCTTGCTTATTCTCTGGCCATTCAGGATAGAGACAGTGCCTGTCGGGTGTGGAAAAATTCTCGTTCTCTCATATGCTCCAAATTGCTTTTCAGCTTAAAATTTTTAGGGATACTCTTTGACGAGCAAAGCTGGCTTTCATCAAAGTGCGCTAACCTCCTTAGTTCTCCTACTGACAAATCTTTCTCGCCTCTTGCCAAAAACATCTCTAGCACCTCTTATTCGATCTGATGGTTCTGTTGCTTATTCTCCAACTGAAAAGGCTAATCTCTTCAACCCCTCATAAACTCTATTCCTCTATGTCTCAAAACTAGCGCACTTTCCTCCTCAAGGTATTTGGAAGCTCCCATAATGTCAACCTATTCCGAAAAAGGAAGCCGCTCTGATCCTTCTAACTATCGCCCTGTAAGCTCTCACTTGTATTCTATAAAGATCTTTGAAACACTTCTCAACTCACTTCTTAGATCATCCTGGAAACTCCCTCCGATCGCCAGTACGGCTCTCATGTTTGAAGGTTACTGTGATATACATGTCTCCTATCTAACCGATTTTGTGAACCGCTCCCAGGAACTACGTACGGAGACTTGGGTGTGGCGCTTGACATATCCGAGCATTTGACCGAGTATGGCACGCGTCCCTGCTCTCCAAGCTCCCCTCACGCTGGTTTCCTCAACCTCTTTGCTTACTTATGTCAAGCTTTCTTTCAGTTGGCTGTTGTTGAAGGGGCGACTTCTTCTTCTTTTCTGACAATAGTGGGGTTCCTCAGGGTTCTGTCGTATCTCCTACTTTATTCCTACTTTTCATTAATGATCTTCTCACCTGCACCTCTACTCATATGTTGATGACTCGACCCTTCATTCTTTAATTCATATCAATTTTTACTTCTAGATTTGCCTCTCGTCTTAATCTTTCCGATTTTATTCTCGCTGATGGATAGAAATAACTGTGAAATTCAATTCTTTAAAAACCCAACTTTTACAAATCTCCTTCTCCAAAATACATTCTAACTTTCCTGTCTCTTTCGACGGTTCTGTCGTCTCTCCTGTTGACAATATAAACATCCTTGGCCTCCATAAACAAAAAAATGTCTTGGAGACCTCACATCCCATAACAGTTGCTAAGGCGGCCTCAAAAGAACTGGAAGTTCGGTTTAGACTGTGAGACTTTCCTCCTTTCTCAGTTGCTCCAGCTATATAGTACTGCTCTCATATCTGGGGGGGGCTCTGGTTTCACCCGGCTTTTGGACAGGGTCGAGTCAACGGCAAAAAGGCTTATAAACTGTTCTGTACTTTCCAGTTCACTTGACTCTCTATCCACTCGCATACCACCACCTTTACGACGCCTTCGTAGCACAATAGGTGCTGTATCTGCGCACGAGTATTGTGTTGACATTGGTAACTCCAGGCTAGTTTGCTGTGGTGCTTCCTTCTTTCCCACCACCTCTGTTTTGTGGAATTCTCTTCCATCTTCTGTATTTCCTACTGAATTTAATCTCCTCACTTTAAAGCCTGCGTCTGTGCTCATATGCGTAATTTGCGCTAGAGGGTGAACTTTTGAAAGTACTACACCCCCTCCTTGAATAGGGCTCTGCCCGTGAGTGGTGGTGACAACTGTAAAAAAAAATCCTTGAATGGGCAGATATGTGGCAAATGAACTGAATCTCCTATTCCCCCCATCCAAAACATCATTCAGATTATCCCAGATATAAAATCGTACTCTTTCAAATTACCCTCAGATGGATCATATGTCGCAACCACACAAATTTTGACCTATTCAATTTTACAAAAAAAAAATATTTTACATAAGGTAATTGCCAAGATTGTTGCTCACTATGCAATATGTTGTCACACCGTGGACTCGCCTCACTCCCTACCATCACCTTACTCTTATCTACATTTACTTTCAAATACATCTTTTACACACCCTACCAATCCTCTCAGCTTTGTTCCATCAAATTCGCCATACAAAACCAAATCATCAGCGTACAATAACCAAGGCGCTCTCCATCTCTTCCATTCTCTATCAAGTCTCTTTTTCTATTCTCTCTAATTCCTTCATCACACCATCCATATACAAATTAAATAATCAAAGAAACATAACACATTATTGCTTCACTCCACTATTAATATTAAATAAAAGAATCAGGGCATCCATATATGTCATACATTGTAGCAGAATCCACAAAACCTTGATACAATATTCTTCTCTCATTTTCTTAATCATTTGTTTCAATGTGAAAATTTAATCTACATATCCTCTACTACTTCTAAGTGCACCTTGTTTCCCTAGCCAATTAAAATCCCTCGACGCACTATTTCAGCAAATACCATCATGTCTTCCCTACATCTTTCAGCCAACTAATTTCCCCTATAGTTCCTACAGTTCCCTTTGCTCTCTCTTTATCCTTATGTAAGGAGTTGCTATTACTATTCTCAATCCTTCAGACTATATCCATAAACGCTTTTATACAACTCATATCAGTCATTCACAATCTCGCCTACATTCTTGATCATTTCACCAGTAATTCCATCTATACCTGCAGATTTGCGTTCTGTCCTCCTCCAATTAATTTCCTCATTAAAAACCTCTTTCTTGTTCCTCAAACCCACATCCATTCACTGCCACCTCTTCATTACCGGTAATAATATGCAGATTTTCGAAATGTTCCATCCACACTCTCCTCACATCCATTTCATCAGTCACGAAAGTACCATCCCTATTCATTAGTCTATGAACATTTCCATACACCCATAGTCTTTCGTACTTCCTTCCAGAAAACCTTGCTCTTCACTTTTACTTCTCTATTCATCACTCCCCTTCCAAACTATTCATTTACCTCTTTTCTCCTCCTACGTAGTATGCAACTTTTAGTCTTCTTTTTCCTCATTGCCATGTTCCATACACAATTTTTAGAGACCTACTCATCATTGGTTTAGTACATTCAATTAATCTTTTTAATAATAATAATAATAATAATAATAATAATAATAATAATAATAATAATAATAATAATAATAATAATAATAATAATAATAATAACGTATCTCTGTTTCTAACTTAAGTGAAAAGAAATAGTCTAACAAAACTAAATTGTTCTTTAACGAACTGAGAACTTGACTGCTGCTCATTCCTTGGCGGTTTTCAGATTTAACATGCTGATGACATCAACTCTTCTTCTTCTTCTTCTTCTTCTTCTTCTGACGTCGATTCTCCTGAAGAGTTCTCCTCTACAACTTTCCTAACATCTTTTATAAAAATTTCTGGTACGGGAAATTTTCTTAATTAATCTTGGGAGAGCTATAAAAAAAAAATGAAATAAAAAAAAATATATATATATATATATATATATATATATATATATATATATATATATATATTTAAATATATCTAAATATATATATATATATATATATATAATATCTTTCTTCTATATATATATATATATATATATATATATCTGCTCATATATACCTATATATATACTAATATATATATATATATATATATCTATATTATATATATATATATATATATATATATATATACTACTATATACATATCTACCTCATATATATATATATATATATATATCAGGCTGTGCGGAGCCGGAGCCGCAAGGTTTTGGGTGGAGCCGGGCCGGAGGCGAGGCTTTTGAAGGACTGGGCCGGGCCGGGCCGGAGGCGAAATTTTGAGATCTGGGCCGGAGCCGGAGTCGGAGGCGAAATTTTTAGGGGACCTGGGCCGGAGCCGGAGTGGAGCCGCAAAAAGAGGCTGCTCCGGCTCCGGCAAATACAAAATTAAGTAATTATTAATTTTACTACTACAGGTGTTATATATATATATATATATATATACGGTATATATATATATATATAATAATATATATATATATATATATATATATATATATATATATATATATATACTCTTTATCTTCTTTATATAATATATATATATATATATATATACTCTCTTTTCGTCATCTCTCTCATAATATATATATATATATATATATATTCTCTTTTTAACCAGAAATTTGATTATGTATATTTGTATTCAATAATAAAAAGGTTCGGTACTTCTATAGATAACTTTAATTAATTAAGTTTAATATCCTTAGAAAAATCATGTCAACTAAACCAAAATCGAAAACACCTCATGTATTTGAATATATTACTCACTCTGATGATAAAAATACTTTCATTTGTCAATATGAAATAGTTAACACAGTTGATGGAAAACAGTCAGTTCGATCATGCACAAAAGAGTCTACCTAACTACCAGTAGTTACTCATGGGGTCACAATACATCTATTGGATCCTTTAAATTAATGCGACATTTAAAACGCTATCATCCAGACATTGCTGCAATTATTAAAAAGAAAGGTGAAGCTAAAGGAGGATAAACCTTTAATTTCAAAAAACTCAGACTAAAATGAAACTTTTCAGATTTGCCAAAAACTTGTTCTGTCTATGTTAAGTGAAAAATTCAAAATACAATTGATTATAATGGTTGTTAAAGATAGTGACCCATTAGTTTTCTTTGCATAACCAGGATTTAAAGCTCTGTGTGGAGACATGGCTTAGAAACTGGAAGTCCCTTTAGACTGGAAAAATATTTGTAAAATAGTTCTAGAAGAAAAAATAAACAAAAAAATAAGGTTAAAAATTGCATAAAGGGACGCTTTGTGCATTTAAAAATGGATACTTGCACATGGGCAAAGCTAAATTATTTTGTCAATAATTTTATATTCGTGGCGAAGATTAAAACAATATTTCTAAAACGTTAGCAGTAAAAGAAAAAAATACTCAACATTTCAACGAATATATTCAAGAATTTGTTACTGACATCTTAAAAGAATTCGAAATAACAAGAGACATCAAACATGATCAGTACGATTGAAAAATTAAATAAGGACAATGAGGGTGAGGAATAGGAAATTGGTAAATGTGATACTGATTTTATTGAATGTCAAAACGAAGAAGTAATAGTTGTTTTCAGAATGAACTTGATAAAACTATGAAAAGACTATGTTCTGATAACGTTAACATTGCACACATGAGATGTGGAGTTCATACTAATTAGCAGTGCGTGATGGTCTCCACAATACTCATAGAGCAAATCTTATAAGCAGGGCGAGACAAATAGCAAAAGCAGCACGTACCCCAAAATTAATGGAAGTTCTAAAGAGTCAAGCTGGAAAAGTGGCAATCTTAGGTCAAGAGACAAGATGGGGAAGTACATGTCTTATGCTCTAAAGGCTTCTGCAACTAAAAGATTTAGTAGTAGTATGATGGCTGCCGGTACTTCTGAACTTTCTCTCTCCGACAGTCAGTGGGAACAAATCGAAACACTCGAAGAATTATTAAAACACCCATACTTTACAACAAAAAATATTCAATCAGAAGACTTGACTGCAGGAAAATTATTATAGAGAGACTTTAGCAAATCACAAATAAATTCCATGAAAAGAAGGGAAAGAATAGCTGAAAATAAAATATTTTTGTCGACAATCTTTGTTTAGAATCTTTCCAGAACTGAAGATCTGATATTTAAAGCTAGAAGTGTTCTTTGTGAACTAGGACTTAAAATGAATAACGCTATCGAACAGAAATCTGGGCCGGAGTCAGATAGTTCAGCAGTTTCAGGAATCCTCCCTTGTAGAATTTTGTCAGATGAAGATGAAGAAGTCACATTTGCAAGATAATGGGAAAAATTGGAGCATGCAGAAAAGCGATTGAAAAAAACTAAAAAGACAATCTACTAGTAAAAGACATTCAACCTAAATATCTTCTAGAAAAATAAAAGGTAGAATTCCATAAGTCAGTAGATGGAATAATGAAAATCGACCGGAAATCAAAGTTATCAGTTAAAGAGGCAATCAACTGCTATCCTAAAATTTTGCAAGATGCCGCTTGCACAATTACAGCTTTGCCTCCTATTCAAGTGAATGTTGAGAGCTTATTTTCTGCTTTAAAAATAATAAAAACGGATCTAAAGACATCGTTAAAGGAGGATTTTATTGATGGTTTTATTTTTAAGAACAATTGTTTTGAATAAATTTATATTACATATGGTCTTGCTGTTCAAAGAGAAATTATTTTAAAAGTTAGGAAGAAAGCGAATTATATATATATATATATATATATATATATATATATATATATATATATATATATATATATATATATATATATATATATATATATATATATATATATATATATATATATATATATATATATATATATATATATATATATATATTTTTTTATATAATATATATATATATATTTATATATATATATATATATATATATATACTATATAACTCATATATATATATTATATATATTCATACATATAAAATCTGTTTGATAAATTATTATATAATTCAGCTGATAGTTCAACGAGGAATTATTTTAAACTTTAGGATGAATCTAAAATATGATTTTTATTCTTTTTAGGAAAAAAAATAATAAAATTATATTACGTAACTTTACAGGCAGTTCATCGTTCAAAGAGGAATTATATTAAAATTTAGGAAGAAAGTGACTGATTCCTTTTCTGTATTTCTTAAAATTCTTATTTTCTATAAAATATTTTCTAAGTTTTAAATTCTAAGTTAATAAAGATGTTCTTAACAAACATTTAATTTCATCATACCCTCAAAATTTTGTATCAGAATTAATGATTTCATGACTGTAAATGGAGAAGTATAACAAGGGGTGGGCCGGGCCAGGCCGAGTCGGAGCCGAACAATTTTAAAATGCCGGAGTCGGAGCCGGGTAATTCCGGAGTCGGATGCTGAGCCGGAGTCGGAGCCGGTGCTGTTTAAAATGCTTGAGCCGGAGTCGGGCCGGGTAATTTTAAATGCTGGGCCGGAGTCGGAGCCGGAGAAAAATTTGCCGGCTCCGCAGCCCTGATATATATATATATACCGTGGTAAAACCAGAGGGGAAGCGAAAAAGAGAAACATCAAAAGGAAGACTGGAGAAGAATATGAAAAATATTAGTGTTTATGGAAAGTAGGATAAAAGTTCTAAGAAGGCAACAACATTTGCTTTGAAAATTCTGTTTTCAGAAGAGAAGTTAAGTTTGAAGTTTAAGTTTGAAGATTTAATAACTAGTAAAAAATATTTATGATTCGAAATTTCAAAATTTTTAAAATTTAATTAATATTTAAATAATATCGTTTAAAATATGAGATGGAGGAGCAACAATATTTTTGGCAACATTTCTTTTAATTATTATTTTTAATGAGATATTAAAACAAAGAAAAAAAAATTGAAACTTTAAATTCTAGGAAGGTGAACAGAGTCTATTGGTGTGAAGCTGCCAATCTCGAAGTCGTCGCTCGAGTCATATGAAGATTTCTCTTCGTCTGATAGCAAGGGGCTGAAAACCCCCTTCTATCATAATTTTATTTTCATGAATGGTGTTGATAAGCTTACACCCTTATCAATCACCAACACCACCCTGCACCTGTGCGGGATATGGTGATTTGTATAAATATATATATATATATATATATATATATATATATATATATATATATATATATATATATATATATATATATATATAATATATATATATATATATATATATATATATATATATATATATATATATATATACTCTTTCTTCTATACTATATATATATATATACGGTATATATATATATATATATATATATATATATATAATATATATATATATATATATATCATATAATATATAATATCTAACATATATATATATATATATATATATAATAACAATATATATATATATATATATATATATATACCTATATATATATATGCAGCGCTCCTGTCAATTTAGTTGAAAACCACTGACTACTCATCAGATCTGTGCGTATTTAAATATATATTAAAATATATTGATATAATAGTTTTTTTTTCAAAAACATAAAAATTAAAAGATTCAACAGATAAAAAAGACCATTAAAGGCAAGTGTTTTCTATTGCTGGACTAGTCATTGGTCTGGTACATGTTAATAAATATTGATAAATATGGAGTCATCAAATCTACTGAGTCCTGTGGACATTTTAACATAAGGGCAAATTCTCTACCAAATATATCTGAGTCATTATTTAATATTTATCAATAGATTGCTTGGCAATGGCAATTTTCATAGGTAAAATATTTTTTGAAGGAGCCTTATGAGGATTCTGAAAAGTCTTTTGGTTTTCATCTACAAGTGGCATACATAAATCCGCAGATTACCTTACTTCACTGATTTTCAAAGATAATAATAATAATACAGGGTTCACACTAAAATTTTGAATTTGATTTCCCTGACTTTCCCTGACCAAATCTGCAAATTTTCCCTGACCAGCGTGTTCGTTATTTTTGGTGTATAAAATAAATATTAATTATTATTGCAGCCTATTTACTCAGTTATATATTAAATTATTGAAAATTTACTTTAGAAATTGTTCATCATCATGGATGAATTTAAAAAAATACTTTTTTTTTAGTAATCAGCTTATACCTTACCCATAACCGTCCAAAGCCTCCTTTTTTATTTTTTCCAAAAGAAAACAGTTTTATTTATACAAAAAGAAAATAAATTAAAAGCTTACATTAATAGCCTAGGTGAATAGCGTAAACTGTAATCACAAAAGTTTAAAATATTTTGAATTTTAATTCAAGGGTAGAATAAGCTTCACTGCAAAGTAGAGTATAGTGCTTTTTCTTTCTCAGCAACAGAATCTGTGATTCGGTTATTGGTGTACAATGCCTCTAGCAATAAATCAAATCTTTGTTTCCCTTGTTCTGGCTGATGAAAAACTATACTAGGATCCAATGATGAGAGCCATTGGACAGGCTTGTACTTCAGAGGACATCTTTCTAATATCTTTTCTGTCATTTTGATTTGCCCAGTCTGGCATTCAAGTTTGTCATGTAAATCTAATGCAAAAAGCTTAGTTGTTGGTTGTAGCAGGCATTTTACTGGACTTAAGAAATCTTTCCATAATATTAAGAACGAGACATTGTAAATCTGTGAGCAGAAATGAACCAAGGTTCAGTTTGACGTCCAACCACTGGTCATTAAAGTTAAGCTTTTTTTTGCTTGAAGTCATTTTATAAATAAATAATAAATACCTTCAACTGCACAAAAATCAAAAATCACTTCATCAAACCTCCAAAAAAAAAACACCTCAAAAAGTATAATTCCCTAAAAAGAAAAAGATATAAACAGATTAAGTCATAAGTCATACAGTCTAAAACACATCCATATACCAATCACCTTCAATCGGAAGGATGAACTTGGAACAACTTCTGCATTAGGATACAGAATAGTAGGTAATAGTGAACTAAAAATAGAAAGAAAAAGGATAGAAGTAGATTTATGGAATGTCATTCCTCGCCCATCCTTTTCATTCACTTATCAAATACATCTCTTATTCCACAATTATACAGTAAGGAAAAAAATATATCAAAAATATGCAACTTGGTCCATGGATCATTCTTCATATGTTTTGAAATTTTAAAAAAAATTTCCCTTTTTTGGAATTTCCCTGACTTTCAGCATATTTTAAAACGTTTCCCTGACTTTCCCTGACCAATTTTTTTTTCCCCTGATTTTCCCTGACTTTCCAGAAAGTGTGAACCCTGTAATAATAATAATAATAATAATAATAATAATAATAATAATAATAATAATAATAATAATAATAATAATAATAATAATAATAATAATAATAATAATAATAATAATAATAATAATATCAATTCCTTATTTTCTTCAGGGAAGTGTTAGTAACTATACACAAAAAAAAAAAAAAATGTCTTATAGCCTAAGCTACAAATTAAAAAATTGAATAATTTATGTTAATATATAAGCCTAAGCCAATAACTTAAAATTTTACTCATTTGTGGATTCGACATTTTTATGCTTTAAATATTACAATTTTATGAATAGTGAAATGCTGATTAATGCGACACCCTGAATATGAACCGTGCTGTGAAGCCACTCCTTTTAAATGAGGGAGGCAAAGTTGCGTTCCTTTACAGAGGACTTTTCCTGTTACAGTGAAATAAGAACAAAAGGGGATTGAAAAGACAAGAAAGTTGGTTTTTCTTATATATAATAATAATATGAATGATTAAGTATTTTCCAATATTATTCCTACCTACCTATGGCTATTTTTAACTTTAATTTACAAATAACCTATTACTAACCTAAGCTAAATGTTATATACCAATTTATTTCGACACAAATATATACAGTACAATATAACCCCGGGTTATGTTTATTTATTTACAAATTCGGTTAAAGTCATTTACAAAAGGTAAAAGAGCAATACTTCCTTTATAAACGTCGTTATTCAGACGAATGATCCTTCGGAAGGTGCTCCCTACTCCTTTGAATAAACTGATCCAACTTTACAAACGGCCTGTGTGACCTTTCGACCTTCGGAATCTTCCGTAGCCTGTTTTCAGCCTTCAGTAGCTAACCTAAGGTTAACCTGGACCTTCAAATTTGGCTGGCAACTTAGTTGATCAATAATTTCAGCCTTGGCCTTAATATCCAGCCGTGACCTTATTTAGACTCAACCTTGCGTCTGAGTCCAATCGAAAATCCAATCTTTAAGTTTGGTCCTAAACTCAACTTTGAACTCGATTCCAAAACTCGGGTCTGATCCTGGCCCCAAACTCGTCTCCCTGAAATTATGAAACAACCAACTATTAATTATTGCCTTCTACTAATAGTATTAAATAAATAACTAAATAACGCCAATAACTAATCACGCCATCGGAATTAATAATAATAATAATAATAATAATAATAATAATAATAATAATAATAATAATAATAATAATAATAATAATCCCCCCAAAAACCTTTCGTACAAATAATATTTATAAAGCTAGCGAATAAAGTAATAACCTAACACTCGATTCAGCCATTTCGATAATATAACAACCTAGGACAATAATATAATAGACACTAGTTTACTCATAACCCCTAAATATAATAATGAAGATAACGATAACGATACTAATAATAATAATAATAATAATAATAATAATAATAATAATAATAATAATAATAATAATAATAATAATAATAATAATATAATAAATATAATCTGATTTTAACCTATACCTTCGTCCGTAACTGTAACCTAAATTGTGTGCGCGCCTCTTTTCTCAAATGTGAGCCTCTCATATCTTAAAAGATCCTTATTATACCTGTATGTGTGCTTTTAACCATGTACGTATCAATACCCACACACACACGCACACACACACACACACACACACATATACACATAATATATATATATACATAATTCCTCCTTTAAATCCTTTTAACTATTCCTTCCTATAGATTACTATGTCAATTTTTCCACTAACACTTTTCCGTTTATTATATCAATTCTTAATACAGTTTTCACTGTCCTTTAAACCAAAAAGATCCTATATATCAAATTTACAATATTCTTTGGTAATTCCTCGTATTTCTAACAATATTCCCTAGTTTACCCGTATCTGATTATCCACACTTTTTACTTTAACACTGATATATTTTAAACAAACTTTAAACGTTATTTCGTCATTTCTAAACAGCAAATCATAAATCTATTCCTACTTTCAGATTTTAACCTATCACAACCATCGCTTTATATTTACTATACATACCAATTATTTGGGAGAATTTGTCCTTTAAAAAGCTGGAATTACAGCTCGTAACTAGATCCTTGGAAAACTGATAATAACAGCCTAGTAACAATCCTTATAAAGTTGGTAATCACGATTTGCAATGAATCCTTACAACTCAGATATTACTGTTTACAGAACTTCTTTTAAGAAAACAATGAGTTCTTTTCCTTTAACCTGAACACTTTTCTGCTTCGTAAAATAAATTAGAAGGTTTATCAAAATAGATGCCATGAGTCACCAGACTCATGACACTACTCACCCCTTCAAGATTGGAAACCCAATCTTTAAAGAAGGGAAAATATCCCATAAGACACACAATAAAAAAACGTTCAAATATAATAAAAACAAGAGTAATAAACTAACCTAGTTTCCACTAGACGCCCTTCTCTCCTCAGCCCTCCTTTCATACTCCAATACCCTTTTCTGCACATTCGGAAGATCTGGAGCTGACCCTCTTGACCGTGTCATTGGCCGATGTTCAATCTCCGATCCTTGTTGGGTTCCTCCTTGTCCTTCTGATCCATCAACCAGCATCAATTGTTCAGGATCCTCACCAACTTCCCTTAATTCCTCATGAATAGATCTGAAATTATAAAAAGGAATATTTAAATTACTTGTGACATGATTATTTACCTGTATATCCTCATCATGTACCGGAGTTATACTACCTAGAACCTCCCCTTCCTCTTCAGTAGCGTCTGAAATGGTTATACCAATTGTGTAACTGTCATTAGGGAACCTTAACTCTCTTTCGAAACTCTGTAGATCCCGCATCTGAATTTGCATCCTCTGGTGCTGAATCGACCCAATCTAAGAGATCACTAGTATCTATAGGAGATGGAATAGGTTCTGCCTCTGTTTGTGTTTCCTTATCCTCTCCTAAATACTCCGTTTGAGTCCCTGTATCTTTTTATAGCTTGGTTTACCAATGGCCAATTGTAGAAGGTCCCATGTTTCCTTGATTTCTGTCCTACCCCTTCTTTTCTTTTTTACTTTCTCCGGGAACGTACTAAATATAATACCTGCTGGTGCTTCCTCTAATTCATCCTCTGTTGTTATTTCAATCCTATGTTCATGCTGTGAATAGACCTCATTTTCTTCATTCTCAAAATACTGCCTGAGGTAATCTGGTGGGTCTGCCCATACTTTTAAATGTGCGTAGTGGACCCTCATAGTTTTACCTTGACCCTCAACATCATATGTCATTCCACCAGCTATTACTTTGACAACCGTGAATGGTCCTTCATATCTTTCACCTAGTTTTTTCTCTAAGGACCGATCTGCCGAAATAATCTTCCTTTTGACCTTAACTCCTACTGCATAGGGAAGCCAATTTGGATGTCCTTCCTTCCATTTGCTTTGCTCCTCCATAGAGATCGGTAATACCTTTCCCTCCTTATGTGTTTGGGTTAATAGTTTTTCGGCTGGTGTCATTCCAAGTTCTGAGTGTTTTGTGTTGTTATAAATTATAACCACCCTGGGTAAGCAATCATCCCACTCCTGGTCCTTTGTCACTATGTTCTTCAGGAACTCTGCAAACGTACGGTTTGTGCGCTCTACTGCCCCGTTTGAAGATGGCTTATAAGGACTGCTGAATATATGATCTATGTTGTACCTTTTGAGCATGTCCCTAAACCTGTTACTTTTGAATTCCACCCCATTATCTGTTAAAACCTTGTATGGGGGCCTCAAAAATGTTGGTAACATCTGATCTTCAAATGCCCCCGTGACACTTCTGGCTGACTTGTCCTTTAGTGGTTTGACTGAGACCCATTTGCTGCAGTGGTCCACAGCCACTAGACAAGCAACATTTCCTCTCCTTGTTTTTGGCATAGCCATTACATCAATTGCTACTAACTCGAAAGGATTAGCAACTGTGATTTTCCAAACTGGTGGGAATATTACCTTATGATCTACCTTATTTAACTGACAAGTGGGACATGTCCTGCACACCTCCTGGATTATAGTATGACCTTTTGGATGCCATACATACCTTGCCATCAAGTCTGTTAGTTTTCCTTGTCCTATGTGTGCCATGTTTCGGTGTATTACTACACAAATACTGACCATCTGTTTAAATCCTATTACAGCACACAACTTGCCGTTCTTCATCCTTTTAACTAATATAGCGTCGTTCATTAATAGATCTTCTTTATATCTATAAAATTCCTTTAAAGACACGTCCGTTTTAAGAATTTGTTTTTTATTCTTAACCCTCTTCTTCAATTCCTTTATCACCTTAGATCTTTCCTGTAATGTCATTATTTCGTTTAATGTTATAATATTGTTAATCCTATTATTATCACACGCTATTACATTATACACATTAACAAGAAAACCATCACTAACCTGATCCTCATCATCCCCGTGTGCGATGATGCCTTCACCAAAATCCAGAATCGCTTCTGTTTCCACCAAGTAATTCATTCCTAAAAGAAAACATGCCGGAATGAACCCATCCTTAACAACTACCAATGGTAATACTGTTTTCCTGTAGCGTGTATCTATCCTGATAGCTACTGCTGTGGTGCATTCAACAATTTTGGTGGTGATTCCATTTAATGTGATGTCCACACTCCATTTCCTCAAAATAAGTCCAAATAGTTCTAACTCCCTGATGACAGCTTCCTGGACCAAACTAATAACAGATCCTGTATCTAAAAAGGCACACCTAGATGTTGCACCAATGGAAATGTCTTGCCATGCAACTCCTGATAACTTGTGGTTGCAACTTAACCTAGACTGGTGTCCTCTTTCCTTCATTAGTAGATTTACCCCTAGTCCCTCTTCTGGTGGGTGTTCTAATAAGTTTTCTGCCTCACTTTCTTCACTGTCCATGAATCCTTCATTTTCTTCCTCAGATGGTACCTCTTGATCTTCGATTGCTAATTCGTCTACTATTGTATCATCCTTATTCATCTGGAACGTACCATTATCTCTTAATGGATTGAAATGGGTACCTCCTAATACCTGAATGTGAATGTTTTTTAAATCTTCTCGTTTCCTTGCTTTAGGTCCCATATACAACTGAACAACAAGTCCCGTGATGCAACCAGATCTTCAAGTTGAACTCATCGCTAGCTGCCAGTAATATCTCTGGGATTGGTTCCCTTCCTGAAATACTGATGGTTTTTAAATATTTGAGTGATTTGGGTTGTTTATCTAACCCATACATCTTCCTGTTGTTTATCAAAACATCTAGTAAGAATTTCCTTAATTCTTGGTGGTCCTTCTTCTGTAATTGTTCCCTTTTTAAAACTTCCTGTAAGCTCAAAAACAAGGAATCAGCACCTCCTGGTACCACCCTTATTACTTCTAAACCTCTTAGGGCCTCTAGATTTATGACATTGGTTTCTTCCTCTTGTTTCCTTTGACAACGAGACCATGTATCAGCAAAGATGTTTTCCTTTCCCGGAAAATAATGGATTTGAAAGCTGTACTCGCTTAAATCGTCCAAGACACGAGCCAACTTACTGTCTACTAACTTCATTGTGTGGAGGTACACTAGTGGGCGGTGATCTGTGTATAAAATAAACTCCTGACCCAACAAAAATGGACGGAAACTCTTGATTCCCCACCTGATAGCCAACAATTCCCTCTCTATGGTGGATGCTCTTCTTTCACACGCATCGAATGAATGAGAGTTATAAGCTATTACTCTTTTTTTCATTCCCTTGTTGCTGACATAGACCTGCACCCATACCAAATCCACTGGCGTCTACATACAACTCTAATTTTGGACTACCTTCTGTGAAATCCGGAAATGCCAGCTCTACAGATTCTTTCATCAGTCTCTTTAAGTTTTCGAAAGCCTGAATCCTTTCTTCTGTCCATTCGATCTTATCCTTTCTTTTTCCTCCTGTCAGAGCACTAAGGGGTGCTGCCACTCCTGAACAGTTTTTAATAAACTTACGCTGGAAGTTAATCATTCCTAGGTACCGCCTGAGTTCTCCTATGTTGTTTGGTCTTTCCAACTTGTCCACCTGATCCATAAATTCTGGGAGCTTCCTTATTCCAGTCCTACTGAGAATATGTCCTAAAAATTTAATTTCCTTTTGAACCCAGCTGCACTTGCTGATTTTAATTTTGACATTGGCTTCGGAGAACCGTTGTAGGACCTGTTCGATCAGCAGTAGGTGTTCTTTAAAATCCTTTGATATCAGGAGGACATCATCCACATATACCACCACCTTGTCTCGGCTGAATCCT
>JABUQX010018565.1:10000-22399 GCA_015478945.1 Trachelipus rathkii
AATATGCTCTCAGTAAAGTTTTGTGTATATTATCATTGTATTAATTCACTCTTTTAAAAAGAATTTGTCAAGTACATAATACTGAGGATTGTTTGTCTGTAACTAATATAATATATATATATATTTTTAATATAATATATATTATATTTATATTAATATATTATATATATTAATACTATATACATATATATATTATAATTAATATATATTATATATTTTTATAATATTTTATATAATTAAATATATATATAGTATATATATATTATATATTGCGTAGAAATTTCTCTATAATATTTATAATACTAATAATTTATCACATTTATATATATATATTATATAATATTATATATATTATATATATAATATATATATTATAATATTTATATATATTATAATTAAGTATTATATAAGTATAAGGGTAGGTAAGTATAAATATTATCTGATCATTGCCAAATATTATTATATATACCGGCTTCACCGGTAAGTATAGTTCAATTCATGTTGCAAAGCAACATTTATTGACAACATCCGGATATTATATTTTTTCAATTAGCTTGACGAAATGTTCATATGTGGGTTTTTAAAGGTCGGTTATGAGTAACCTGAATTCTTATGGTTACTGAGAAGTAAACTCAGATTTCATTAATAGTTTATATTGTGATAGTGACCTGAAGCATACATAGCGCAAATTAGCCCCCACGCCACTAAAGCTTCTCAGCGGTCGCCGGGGTTATTTTGGGTTTCCACTTTAAGTAATTAGTAGGTACTATTTGTATTATTAAATTATATTTATTTTTTTAAAAAAGCTATCAAATTTTTTTTATGATGGTTTTCAATTATTAGTATTGTAATTAAATATATGTTATGAATATATATTATATATCCTTCTATTTATTTAATATATATATAAGGAGGGGTATTCAGGAATCATTCAGCAGCACTAAACCATTTTCAGCATATTTTGGTATCTCGATGTTTAGTAGAGTGCGAGAAGTGTTCTTTTCTAGGTCGTGGGTGTGCTGGTTAAATTGTTTTTTACAACATGGAAATTAAGATGGACATAATCGAAAGAAAATTATTTAATAACATTTACGCTCCTGTTATACGGTTCATAAAAGCTAATAAGTCTTGCAGATGAGATTCGAATGTATAATATATTATTAATATATATTATATATATATATAATCTGATTCACGGCGGAGTCTGGAATCCTGTGAAAAGGATTTCCCAGTTGAACCTGGAAATGATACTAATATTGGAATATTTTAATCTGGATAACTGGAAGTGATTTTCATTCTTACTTATGGAAATTTCACTGGTAAAAATAAAATATTAATTAAAATAATTATAATAAAATAGTAAATAGTTTGCGCGAAGGATATTTCATTTACTTTATTCAATTTGTTTTGATTTTACTCTAGTTTTGTAAATCGCTCACTTTCTGCCTTGAGATTTCATAAGGGTTTTATTTTTGGGAAGGTGATCCTATTATTGCCAGATAGGTATAATTTTCTTAGATAGGATGAATTATTAATTGTAATAATGTTATTATAATTAATTAGTAAAGATTTATGAAGTAATCATATTATTTATGAGTAATTTTTTAGAGAATCGTGATAATGATTACTAGGAACTTTTTATGGGCTTCTATGTCACTTGTAACTATCGGCCTGAATTATATAAAAGAGAGTAAATTTGACATGGGAGCTCGATCATAAGGGAGAAGATAACGGACGGACAGTGAGGAAGAAGGAAGGAATGGGAGGAAGCGGGGAACAGAAGACGCGCGGAATGAGCGCACGGAGGAAGCACACGCGCAGCGCAACTCGCACGCGACATAAGAAAACTTGATTGGTGTCATATCTGGAACCAGTTTCAATTTAACATCTTATATTGAAATAATATCTGTTTCCATATTTACAAAGGTAATATTTCTTTCCGTTGAAGGTGGTTGTGACCCCGCAACTGAAATAAAAAAAAGAAGAGAATTCTAATAATATTGATAGGACGTCAAATACTCATACAAGAATAGTTAACATTTTTTCACAAGATAGACTTTCTATGGAGACAGAGCATTATTAAATTTTCGATATATACATGTTGTTATTAGAACTTGTTGTGATAAGGGGAGTTTGGCCTTTTCCTTATGTAGTTTACTAATGAATTTTTGTCTAAAATTTACTAAGGGTATGTATAAACGTTAATTTATAAATTGAGTTATTTAGATATACATATAGGATTTTGTATAGAATTACTGTTATGATTAATAATATTTTAATCTGTCTCATATATTTATTATCTCTTAATTATTGCATTTATGATAATTAAGTATAATACGTACATTTGGTTTTCTCCATTTGTTACGTGCTCAATCGCGCAATACCGTCGCTCTACTGCTATCTTCGTCACTCATATGCTGAACTGCTACGGTGGCGGATTAATATCTAACTCGACTTATCACTTCAGGCTCCTCCCTATATATATATATAATATTATTATTAATATATATTATTATTATTATCATATAATATATTCCTTATATATATATACTTTTTACTTATATCTACTTATATTTAATTATATAATTTAATTAAATGATATTTAATGATAAATATATATTTATTACAATATCTATACACCATATAAAAAATTTAATAATAAAATATCTCATATCTTGATTGAACGCTAAAATGCTGATTAGTGGTTATTCCGGAATTAGTGAATAGCTCATTACATATACTAATGACGATTACATTATTTTTTGAAGATAGAGTCTGCAGAACTTTTCAGTAAATTCTCTCTTAGATTTTTCTGCCCTAAAGCTACGTTTTTTTTTGACGGCTAGCTGTATTTTGGTTTGGATAGACGTAAAATTGCGATTTGGTGTTCTGACAATTACGCGTAATTTATATTGCAATGACATACTCGAGGAAAATGGCAGGGAGAATTAGATAAATGTTATTATCGCTCTACCCACTTGACGGTTCAAATTTCACTTTTTTTGTCTATTAATAGGAAGAAGATGGTGCTTGCTCTTTTGTGGTTGATGACTTCTTTAGAGAACTATGCTTCTAGTTATTCGGGTTAAAATTGATTTTGTGGAGGTCTAAGTAGAGAATTAAAAGTTTGATTATTAAAACCGTTGAGACCGTTGTCATCTTTTGGTTGGGATAAACAGTTTAATCCACCGTGATCACTGTTAATTGCAATCTTTGCCACTTTGTCTATATGATATTATGAAGAGGAATGAGATCGAAACAGCCCGGGTGGGTTATTTTTATTATTTTTCTTTTTATTTATTTATTCTCTCGCGAGAAGGTAAATTTAATGGAAGTACTCAATCGAGAGGAATCGTGAATTCGTTTACGAATTTAGTTTGGTGTATTCCGCATTCGTCTGCAATAGTATTCTTTTAAGATATGTGTGATTTCCCAGTAAATTTCAAATTTCTCTTGAGTCTAGATATGTAGGTCTTGTTGGAATTTGATGTCATATGTGTAAGTGTTCGTCAAAACTCGTTAATTAGAATTGTATTATAGTAATATATCAATGCATGAGCGTGTTTTGGTCTGTAAACATATATATTATATATAATAATATATATATATATATATACTATATATAATATATATATATAATATATATTATATATATATATATATATAATATATTTATATATATATATCATCTATATATCTATATATATATATATATATATATTATATATATATATATATAGTAGTAAGGGGTGGTAAACTGACGGCCAAACTGGCTTCCGGAAGTTGCAACTGGAAGTTGCAAATGTTGCAAAGCAACATTTTGCAACATCCGGTTTTTCAAGCTTGATGTGTCAAGGTTAGGGTTTTTAAGGTCGGTGAGACCGAATTTAAGGTCTGAAAGACCGATTTCAGAAGTTTTTGAGCCTGAACTCATGGATATTACCCCCCAAAAAGGGGCTTAGCCCCCAAAGGGGGTTTTTGGGTTCCTAGAAGGTTTTAAAATAATCGATGGATCATTTTTGATGGTTTCAATTGATTTATTGATTTTCTATACCCCTACATCGATGTTTAAATCATCTTTCTACGTGCTCTGGTTAACTTTTTACATGGAAAAAAGATAATCGATAGAAAATTATTAATAACATTCGTTCGATATATTGCAGTAGTTGAGTATACCGATCCGGCGGGTCTGGAATCCTGAAAATCCTGGAATCCTTGAATCCTGGAAGGATTCCAGGAACCTGGAAAGTACTAATTGGATACTGGAAACTGGAAAGTGACATCCTGGAAACTGGAAAAAAAATTAAAATAAATAAATAGTAAATAGTTTGCGCGAAGGTATCTTTATTTTCGGTTGTCTGTTTGTATCGCCTCCGTCTGCCTGGATTCAAGGTTTTGGGGGTTCCTTCCAGATAGGAAATTTTCTTAGAAGGATGAAATTTGTAAAATGTATAGAAGATGGAGAAAAGATTTGGAATCGGAGCTGGAGCTTTGGGACTCCCCATCTGAAATAAAAGAAGAAGAAATGCACGGAGTGCATAAGAGAAGATGGAGGAAGAAGGAAGAAGGAGGAATGAGGAAGGAGGAAGAAGGAGGAATGAGGAATAAGAAGGAATGGTGTTTGGAACCCCCGGAGGAGGGTCACCAACTGAAATAAAAAAAGAGGAATGCACGGCAGTGCATAAGAGAAGATGGTAGGAATGAACGAAGAGGAAGGGATGGAGGAAAGGACGAAGGACGAAGGAACAGAGTTTGGGGAGCCGGCACCGGTTGCTGGAGCCGGTATTGTGCTGAGTTAGTAAACATTCGTTTAGCCTCAGACTGACATTTCTATTTTCAAATCTCGTTGTTTCTTTTTCATTTACTATCGTCAACTAAAATGCTATTTGTTTTTTGCTATTTTTAATTTTCTAATAAGTTTCATTTTTACATTTATTCTTTATGTTTTTCGATACTGGACTTCAATTTTAATTTTTAATTACTTTTTAAATTTTATTTGTTTAAACATTTTGTTTTTACTAAAAAAATTATTCTTTTTATGTTTATAACTTAAAAATTTGCATTTTTACATACCCTAAAGCAGTAAATCAGTAAATCAGTAGAGCAGTAAATCAGTTAAAGCAGTAAATAGTAAATTCAAAGCTGCCTCAGTCACCTCCTAACATTCGTGATCTATTGATCTATTGATCTATTGATTCAAGTCATATTTATTTAAAACATAACACAAAACTTTTATTTATTTTGGTTTTCTTTTCTTTAAACATTTTGTTTTTTATAACTAAAAAATTATTCTTTTTTATGTTATAAACTTAAAAAGATTTTGCATTTTTACATACCCTAAATTCAGTAATAGTAAATCAGTTTAATCAAACTCGACCCTCCTGTCACCCTCCTACCATTCGTGATCTATTGTGATCCATTTGATCTATGATTCAAGTTATATTTTGTATAACATAACACAAAAACTTTTTATTTATTTTGTTTTCTTTCTTTAAACATTTTGTTTTTTACTAAAACATTTATTCTCTTTTTATGTTTTAAAACTTTTAAAAACATTGCATTTTACATACATAAAAGCGTAATCAGTTAAATCAAGTTATCAATGCCTCCAGTCACCTTCCTACCCATCCATGATCTATTGACTCCTATTGACTCTAGTTGATCTATTGATTCAAGTCTCATATTTTTTTATAACATAACCAAAACTTTTATTTTATTTTTTGTTTTGTTTCTTTATAATTTTGTTTTACTAAAAATTTATTCTTTTTTTGTTTATATACTTAATTTTTTTGCGATTTTTACATACCGCTAGACGCGTAAAACTCAGTAATCAGTTTAAGTCAAACTACATCTAACCCGTCGCTCACCATTCGATATCATTGATCGTATTGATCTATTGATCTATTGATCTATTGATCTATTGATCTATTTGGTTCAAGTCATCATTTATTTACTAAAATGTCGTTATGTTTTACATCCCTAAGCAGTAAATCAGTAAACAAACTGGCCTTCAAGTCACCTCCCTCTCATCCACTGATATATTCGATCTTATTGACATCTATTGTACTATTCGATCTACTTGATCCTTCTTATCTTTTGGTCCATTGAATTCAAGTCATATTTGTATAGCATAAACATAAAAATAAATTCTTTGCTGTAGAGCTGTTGTTGTTGAAATTGTTAGCGTTGTTGTTGCATCTTGTTGCAGTTGTTGATGTTCTTTGTTGTTTAATGTTGCGGTTCTGTTGTCTTATTCGAGGTTTGTTGTTAGTTGTTGTTGTTGTTTTGTTGTTGTTGTTTGTTGTTTGTTGTTTTGGTTGTTTGTATTGTTGTTGTTGCTAGATTTTAAATATATCATACAATTTCTCTCAGTTATTAATGATAAATAACATACAGTTTCAAAGATATTTCTAAAATTATATTACTCTATTAAATTTTTACCTTAATCTTATATATTTGAAACTCAAACATTAAAATTATATATCTTATCCCTAGCCTATTTAATGAGATACATAGCGTCATTTCTTTCATTTAAACAATTTAATACTAAAAGTTTGAGACAGTTTTCTTACTTACTCGTAGTAGATAGAGTCGGCTATAGACTATATTCGTCAATCTCTTATACTATACACAACAGCATCACACAATATTCATATTATTATTTATATATTTAATTTAATTATTTATTTTATTATATATATTATTATTATTATTATTATATATTAATTATTATTAATTTATTAATGTAATTATTATTATTATTATATATATTATTATTATTAATTATTATTCCACACATATTCAACACCAATAACGCGTGCGATCACTTTGCCTGCGTTCACAACTAGAACATTGGTAGGTAAATTGCTCTCTACCCGACACCCAAACAGCACTTAATTGAGTTAGGCGCAAACGATAACCACTCACTGAACTGTATTTGCCTATGCCATTCACGGACAGCCATGAAATTCGAGGAATGACTCAT
Source organism: Trachelipus rathkii (assembly GCA_015478945.1). Classification (NCBI taxonomy): domain Eukaryota; kingdom Metazoa; phylum Arthropoda; class Malacostraca; order Isopoda; family Trachelipodidae; genus Trachelipus; species Trachelipus rathkii. Next base: position 16,986 of record JABUQX010018565.1, read on the forward strand.
TAATCTGAATATCTTTTGACACATGAGAAGGTAAAGAGATTTATTACTTTGTTCCCAATATCTTTTGACACCTGAGAAGGGTAAGAGATTTATTACTTTTTGTCTTCCTAAATATCTTTTGACACATGAGAAGGGTAACGAGATTTTTACTTTGGTTCCAATATCTTTTGACACATGAGAAGGTAACGAGGTTTATTACTTTCGTACCCAATAAATCTATTGACACATGAGAAGGGCACGAGATCTATTATAACGCGTCGAGTAAGTCGTTTTAAGTCGAAACATGGGGTGGTTATTATTACTATTATTGTTCTTATTATTATAAAAATCATTATTATTATTATTATTATTATTATTATTATTATTATTATTATTATTATTATTATTATTATTATTATTATTATTATTATTATTATTATTATTATTATTATTATATACTATATATGAGCATACAAACTAACATACATGCAACTCACTATAACGCACAATCGAGGTAGTATGGGCACATTTAGTTAGGGTATAGTGTATAAAATAACTTTGCTATTTTACATTTTATTTATTCAGAATACTTTGTACATAGAACAACATTAAACATTGTAGCATAAAATAGATGAATATTTAATAATATATTAACATGGAGATTAACAGTGCCCTTAAATCCTAAAGGTGCTTGTTCGAAAAGAATTTTTGATAGAAAACCGCTTATCAGCTGTATGGTGGCATCATCTTTTGTTCCTGGATTACAATACTAACACCTCAATATTTTTCCGGGCTGAAAAGTTTATAGTAGGAACACTATCAGGATAACTCCCTCTGTTATTCGTGTAAATTAAGCATTAGGATTCGGTGACTCGTCTATTCGAGCGCCTTTTTTTCATGAGGCAGGTCATCGTTTTTTCGTACACCATCTTCATTGATATTATCCAATTGTATTTCATTCATTGCTTTCACTGTAACATCATGGTTTTTGATATCATCATACAATGACTCATCATGGCCTGTACTATTTTCGGAACTATGATCATACACCAACTTTAGCAGTTTTTCAAAATTGATAGTATCTTTTGTATCTTTATTGATTGTAAGACCTTTAGCTTTTACAATATATTTTATATTTCCATCTGCAGTTCTTATTCTAACAGCATAAGACTTAGGTCCAGTACACACAAAGGAATCACCGTAGGCCCCAGGACCGTAATCTGCTATTTCATCTGTTAGTTCACCTAAAAAGTTTCCTGTTTCAGGAACTCCATCGTTTTCACCAGTTACAAAAATACAAGAATCTGTATCGCAGTACAATGCCCTTTGTTTGACTTTGTTAAGTAACTCGTATAATTTTATACGTGCATATGCAGTTGTAAACGATGCGATAGGAATATTTGTAGCAGTTGACGATCGTTCGGCTAGCGCATTTTTTACAACTGTCACAACATATTTACTGCCTATTGGAATAACGCTAGGGACTTCAATATTGCTTTGGTTTATTAGTTCCCATACTTGTTTATCACTAGTACATACTACATCTTCTCTTGTAGGTGTATTTTGTGCAAATTTTCCCCAAAGAGAATTGAGACACAATTTTGCAATGAATCGCATCCCTGGATTTTTCTTGATATTGTTAATATCAAGTTCGACACCTTCCTTTTCTTTGAAAAGACAGATAAACTCTTTAAGTTTTTTTTCCTCGAAATCAGGATCGTCCTCGTGAATATTATTAGGCAGACCTGAGGCCTCTGTCTTTATTTTTAGGAAGTGGTTCACATTTCCTTCAAATAAAAACTCCTTCTCTTTAAACGACCAAAACTTCAATATTTTAAGTTTTCGTAGCCCATTCTATTTGCAATTGATTTCAGGTGTTGTGTATACCTTCAATGGCTCGTTTCATTCTCCTCATGATTGCATTTCGATGCTATTTATTTTAACACTTTTTAACAGAGTCGCAAATATTAGTTTTTTTTTGGGTTTCGTTCAGAGGAACAAGGATTGTATAACAGTCTTGAGGAGGAAAGAATCTTAATGTAAGCTGCACAGAAATATTTATCATTGAGTCCATTCTTGAATGATTCAATGTCTGGTACTTTATCACCTATTAGTTTTTCTGGGGGGCCACAAGGGTATTTCATTCGCTTCTGAACATAAGGATAAAGTGATGTATAGTCTAAATACATGATCTTCTGTCCTTTAGTTGGAGGATAGTAATGTACGAAGGGTTCAGTACGACCTCCAAGCAATGAATTATCAATTATGAGCCTGTTGTTAACAACATCATTACTAAGACGCTGAATATATTCACTGATACTTATATTTTCATCGGTATGATTGGGATCTTGAATGATCTGGGTCTTTTGTACCTTCCATTCACATTCCCACACACGTATGACATTAAAACCGGCTTCTTTATACCTATCTTCTTGTTTCATGGTGAGATTGTAACGGTCAACAGCCGATACGCTATGCAGCGTACCTTTTCCTTTATTACAGCCTTTATGTCCATGCCATGCACAACCATGGTATAAAAATGCTGTTTTCATACCGTTCACATAACCGAACCCGTCAGGGTAAAGCCACTTGTTCTTAATTTTGAACCCTTTCTCTCCACCGTTGCGAGCGTGCCTTATGTTTATATTGTTCAATTTTTCCTGATACATAAGCCAGCGAATTGCTTCATAGGTGAAAGGTTTAGGGTTCTCTCGACCTAGAATAGTAATTTTTTCCTCAGGCATAAACACATTTTTATAAAGTGTAAAACATAAAGATGCAATTGTTGTGTTGTTATCTAGACAATCTATATCAAATTCTTTAATGAAGCTGCCCCTAAACTTCTCAAAACATTTTCTTAGTATATTAACATCTTGTACACAATACTTTTCACATTCCTCAAAAATATCGTATTCTTTACCTATAAACTTATTATAGTACTCTTCAAATGCTTGCTTTTCATTTGTTGACATTTTTTCTATTTCGAAGAATTTCTTATCTGGAATAAGTCCTTTATAATTCAAGGTGTTTTCATTTAAAAATGTATAGGGAAAGAAACCCTTGGAATTGTCTTTTTCACAGACACCCATGCATTTAGGCAAGCTTTTCAATGCACATGGTGTAAATAATAATGTATCCCTGAAGACTATATTTCCATTCGTTCCCATTGATATGATTTTATTGCCTCTTTTTATAGGACTGTTACTGATAGATTTTGAACTTGGGTGGGTCAATAATGCAGCGTATACGAACTGATGATCAAATTTACCACCATTATGTGCTGTTACAATTACTTTTGATTTAGATCTTTTACTTGAAAAGTTCATTAGAAAATCAATGAAATTTCCTACAGGTCCTTTTTCAGCCTCCAATTTAAATGTTCTTGTTCTTGGACCGCAATGTGAACATACCTGTTCACCTTCCTTATCTGTACATACATCACATATCATCTGGCTTACCAGTAAATAAGGACTCAATTCTATTATTCTTCTTCCTTTATCATCATAACCTTTATCTTCCTGGTATGTCTCGATATCGTAGTAACATGTATAAACCTCTGGATCAGTATCTTTCTTATCATCCTTCTTCTTATTTTTCTTTTTCTTCATGTAACATATATGGTATTCATCTTCTTTAGGCTCATATTTTTCTTTACATATAGTACAATAAGCTTTTGTGCAGTCGTGTTTGAAACTACCATAGCGATCAGCCTTTATTTGTTCAAGGCAGAGTTTACAAATCTTAATTTTCTTACACGTATTATTATCTTGGTGTTTTTTATAGCAATCGGAATTATAAAATTCACGATTACATTCATTACACTCATGGAATATACCATCGTGGTTGAATGAGCCTCGACACTTATCGTCTAAACACTGTCTACATCCATAATGTTCACAAACTAATTTATGTTTGCGATATTATTACTATTGAAGTGGTGACAATATGTGCAAAAGTTACCATTCACATATGCATTCTTTTTCTTGGTGTTCTCAAAACATAACTTTAACTTATCTTCTGTTATGTCATAGTAATGATTAGCTCCATCATGGAGTATAATGTATAAGGGATCGTCTCTGTTCTCATTAGAGGGATTATAAAGTATTTTTACTCCGTTACCTTCAGGGCCAAAAACAACTATCCGACATTTTTCAATATTCTCGATTTTTTCAAAGTCGGTTACTATGAAAGAATCTGTATATTCCATTCCACATTCTTTAGCTAATGTTTTTGCAGCTTTCTCAATTGTATGTTAATTAATGGAAAAAAAAAAAAAAATGATATTTTTGGCCTCTACACCATTCACGAGCTATTTTCATAAACAGAACAACAGCTTTGAAAGCACAACCTACAGCGCCTTTCTCTAGATGAACTTTACTAATGTAACGATGTATAAAGCTGATGTTTCGTGGTTCGAATGCTTCAGTTTTACAGTAATTACCTTTTCCTTTTGCTATCATGAACACAGTAGCTACTACTTTGAATTTGATAAAGGTAGCCTTATCGCCTGATTGGAATGAACCTTCCAAGCGTCTCATCATCTCTTTCACCGCAATATTGTCTAATATATCTCTATAACTGATGTTGACATAATATTTCCGATCAGGTGACTGGTCATCACCGAACGTGAAATTGATTCCAACCCTCATACGTGTACTATCATATTCTAAGTCTTTTAATACAGCATCAACAACTTCACTAACAACCATTTCGAATGACGCTTCAAGATCTCTTGGTCCATGGAAGAAGTTTTCATCAATAACCTTTACTTCATATGTATGACGTTCCATCGACTTTTTTAGTTTCTCTACAGAGACATGCGTTATGTCTGTTATAGTGGTCTTCCTCTTCTTATTAGCAGCATTCATCATCGAAGGATTAGCCTGTAATGAATATTCATTATATTCATGGACTATGGTAAACAATTAGGTCAAGCTTTGCTTTGCAATTATTTGTCACTATGGTCCTGTAATATATTAGTTTTAACATAGTATTTCTCATTCCTTATATTAAATATATCTACACAGCAACAACAACGTAACATTTTTTTTAAAACGATGCGGCGATAACGACAAGAAGGATACTTTTTACACAAGTGTATGGATGTATATTCAACACGTTTCTGGAAAAAGAATGCACTTTCTTTTAGACATTTGTATAAAATTATTTACCCTCTATTGTTAATTGATAATGTATTTAATTACTTTAAGTTATTAATTATTGATCAGATGTGTTACAATCTCATTTTAAAATGAGAGTATATATATATATATATCATATATATATATATAATATATATATATATTATATATTATATATATATATAATATAATATATAATAATATATATATATATCTAAGGACAAAACACTTACTTCGCTGCATAAGTATTGATTTTGGAATAATCCCTCATGTGTAGATATACAAAACACTTGA